>PVKY010002210.1:0-26795 GCA_004027775.1 Bradypus variegatus | reverse complement strand
GAGTTTGGGAGGGGCTTTGGGGAAGAGGGGCGGGGCCTGGAGGCCGAGGTCGGCAGGCGCGCCTGGTGCTCTGTCTGGCGGCTCCTCCAGTCCGTTCTCAAATGGGCAAAAAGAACATTGCGCCTCCCCGCCCCCAACTTCCCTGGCCTTCCTGTCACCCCCTGTCCCTCTCCCTGCCGCACCCCCCCCCGTGGACCGGACCCCCGCCGGGTGCCGACGCCATGTCTCCTCTCTTGCAGTGGCGCACAGGCCGGGCGCGTTTAAGAACGAGCTCTCCAAGCTGGTGATGGTGGCCACGGAGTCCCGCAGTGAGCTGTGACCAGGAGCCCTTCGGGGTGGCCTTTCGTCATCTCCGAAGGATCCCGGGGTCCTGAGAGGGTGGCGTGTTTCTGGATTCTAGGGTGGCCCCTCCATTTCTGTCCAGGAAATGTGGCCCTGTTTGGAGGGGTTCACAGAGCACCCAAGGCCCGGGGTCAGAATCAGGAGCCCAGAGAACCTGCTGGAGCCCCTTCCTGCCTCTCCCGAGGGGAGTGTTGGTCGCAAACCCGTCCACGTGCCTTTCTTTCCAGAAAGGGCATCGGGGACCGAGGAGGGTGTGTCTTCCTGGGTGCTCTGGGTCCTGCTTTCCTGTGACTCCCAAACAAAGCGCACCACCTGCCTCCAGGACGATTTTCCTACAGCCCACCTACTGAGGGACCTTCTTTCACAACTGAGTTAGAAAAAATTAAATGTTCTTTTGTATTTAAATAAATAAGGCAGGGTTAAAATCTGAGTCCAGGGACGCTGGGGGCCTGTCCTCCGGGCTTCGCTTCCTGCAGGATGCGGTGACGCTGCAGCCCCAGGGACGGCCACGAGTGCTGCGAACTTCCCTTAAAAGGCCCGTCGCTTGCTGGCACCCCCCACAGGAGGCGGGACACACGTGGCCTCCCTGGCAGGGCAGAGGTCACCTCCCGGCCCCTCCCTTGGCTTCAGTCTTCCTGCTGTGGAGCTCTGAGGCCCCCCACCCTTTGAACTCACCTGGCCTGGCGGTGACCCCACTCCCGGGAGAAGCGGGCCCAGGGTGGGAGAGCAGATGTCTGCAGGAGGTGGAGTGGGCGCCTCGTGCAGGAGCCCTTCGCCATTTGGAGGTGAAAGGCGCGTGAGTAGCTAAGAATGTCACGGACCTGAGAATACTTTTAAAAAGCAAACACAAAACCCTCTGCAGCCTTAAAGCTGCAAGTGAGCAAAGGTCATCCCCAGGAAGAATCATGGGGGTGCGCACCGCTCCCAAGGCCAGGAGCACATCCGGCTCCAACTTGGGGCTCCAGGGGGTCCCTGAGAAGTGCCTCCTGCACCTAAAAGCAGCAAATAGAAGCTGAGCGCAGAGATGCGTGTGCAGCGCGGTGGCCCCGGGCCCCCTGTGAGGCCAGCCTAGATCCCAACAGCGACCCTGTGCCGTCTGTCCCTTGCTCGGAGCCGCTTCCCACTTTGGAATCCCTGTCCGGGACCCAGGATGCAGAGCGGGTGGCTGCGAGGTGCCCGGATGCCGCTGGGATGTCTCGGGACGGCCGAGAAGCTTCCCCGACGTGCACCGAGAAGGGCTCCCCAAGGCAGCTCTCAGCCGCGCTGGGAGATCGAGCCGCGCGGCTCCGCAGCCCTGATCACAGTGAGGGGCTGAAACCAGCCCTGGTCTGGGGGTGCAGACACCAAGCTCCAGAACTCCATGTTCTGTCGCATCTGCCTCTGGTGGTGCAGAAGTTGAACCTGACACCCAGAGCCAGGAAGCGTGACATCCACGTGACTTTAACCTCAACTTAAAAGGCAAAAACTCTGGGCAGGCAAGAGAACACTGTCAAACAGCACCCAACAATTGAATCACCACTCCCACCCAACACAGATGAAAGGCGCACACGTTTGTCTAAACAGTTCTGCGGGGCCCTTTTTTTTTTTAATTTAATCTCCAATTTATGGAAAGTCAAGAAAGATGGCACAGCCCAGGGGGAAAAGGACAATCATGCACATCGATATTTTCAGTCAGCAGATTTCACCTGGGGCTTCTTTGGGCTAATCAGAGAGCATTTTTGCTCTTGAATTTGAAGCGCTGCCTCTTGGCTGGAGGTAAGAGGATAAGTTTGCCTTTGAAGGATGGGGATGGCTGGAGGGACAGCTGGCTCTCGGGGGGATCCTTTGGCCTTTTCAGGGAAGGAGAAACCCAACCACAGAAAGAACATCCTCCAACTGGGGTTAGCATCTCCTATCAGCCAGCAAAGCACAACACATAGAGGTGAAAGGGAGCGGTGGGGGCTGTGGCAAAGAAGAGCAAGCGCCACCCCTGGCGCAGCTTCCCCCGACTGTTACAGGTGGGGAGGGGGGCAGTGCAAGCTCAGGTGGCCAGAACTGGCAAGCCTTAAACTCCAAATCGAGATTTGTGTATGAAATTTCTTTCTTTTGGAATGTTGGCAACAAATTCCAAACGCCTCGAATGCTGTATGGTGCCAACCAACCCATCTTCTTGCCTAACACAGCCTCCCTGCCTGCCATTTGTAGTCTCTACACTCAGAAGACCCAATTCTGCAAATCAAACATTTCGCTCCCTCCCTCCCCTGCAGGTGTCCAAATATCTCCATGACCCCTCAAGACTGACAGTCGCATTTTGCAGCTGTCAGAAACCCATGCCCCTTGCGACAGACAGAAATGGCAAGTACGTTCCCCCACCCCACTCCGTGTCCACATCCGGGTGCCCCCAAACGCCACTAGTCGTTGATCTTGACTCTCCTTTAGTCTGTTTTATAAAAACAGTCGGGTATTGTTTGCTTTTTCCAAACACGAAATTATAATTTAAAGATTTACACGTCTCAGTTGCCCTCACCCTCATTCGGGCATTTCCAACCCAAATTGGGGTGCATTTGTGACCGTGCCAGCACCCGCAGAGCGGTCTCCCACTCGCTGGCGGCTCGGCATCACCCCCTTGCTCTGGGCTCACGTGTCCTCACTGGAAAGAAGCCCAGGCAGCATGGATGAGTGGAAAGTGTTCCCGAAGCGTGGGTGTCCCCACAGTCAGCTCGGAGGCAAGTGCGCCCCTGAGGGTTGGCGCGGTTCCCGGTGAGCGTGAGCCGTCTCAGGGGGAGCCCCTGGGCCAGCGGGCTGCAGCCTCCCCCCGAGTCCTCTCCCCATCAGGCCCTCATCCCCCGCGAGAAGGAGGGGTGCCGCCGAACACCCTTAAAACCACGGGACAGGTGGCTGAGCATCCTCTTCAAAGAGGGTAAACTCGTCAAAGGGAGTTTGGGAGAAAAGATTAAAAAAAAAGTAATGATAAAAATCATGAACCCCACAAACTGCCCCCAGCTGCTGGCCCGGAGATCATATGCTGCCTTCGTCCAACATCTTGCAGACGCCCTCGCAGATCCTGCGCAGGTGGGAGCGGTAGGGCTCCGCGGGGCCGTAGAGCGCGGCCAGGAAGTCGCCGTCGGCCAGGTGGCTGAAGACGTGGCTGATGCGGCCGTGGGACTTGGCCGTCAGGTGCGGGCCCACGGCCTGGTGCAGCAGGTCCCGGCACTCGAGCAGGGCGGCGGCCAGCACGCGCCGGTCGAAGGTGAAGTCCACCTGCTGGAAGCTGACCACCGTCATGGCCAGGCTGTGCGTCTTGTGGCGGAGGCGCCGCAGCAGGGCCAGCTCCTCGCCCCCCAGCTGGCCGCCGCGCAGCAGGACGCCCAGCTTCAGCAGCACCTTCACCAGGTTCTTGACCAGCTTCTGGGCCTCCCGGCGGCTCCGCGTGAACTCCTTGGTGGCACGGTACAGCTCATCCAGCACCGCGCTGCCCGTCTCGTCCAGGAAGACGCCCGCCAGCGCCTTGGACGCCACCTTGCTCAGCAGCTTTTTCTGGGCCTGCAGGACCAGGCCCTGGGTGCTGAAGGTGTCCATCGGGCCTGCCGGGAGGAGAGAAGGAGACGTCAGTCCCACGGCGCCCCCAGCCCTGCGCCCCCCCACCGGTGGCCACTGTCTTCCCAATCCGTGCAGTGGGTGTGCATCGGGGGGGGTCTAGATTTGGGGACCATACAGGATATGAGTATACAGGACCAAGCCCCCACACCTCATCCTGCTTCTTCCCTGGCAGACTCCTATACAATACCCAATGCCCTGGCCTTTGAGCCCCTGCCTTTGCCTTGGGTGAACTCCTATACATCCCCCAATGCCCTGGCCTCTGAGCCGTGCCTCTTCCCTGGTGGACTCCTGTACAACCCCCAATGCCCTGCCTGGCCTTTGAGCTCCTGCCTTTGCCTTGGGTGAACTCCTATACATCCCCCAATGCCCTGGCCTCTGAGCCGTGCCCCTTCCCTGGTGGACTCCTATACAACCCCCAATGCCCTGGCCTTTGAGCCCCTGCCTTTGCCTTGGGTGAACTACACACCCCCAGTGCCCTGGCCTCTGAGCCCTGCCTCTTCCCTGGTGGACTCCTATACAACCCCCAATGCCCTGGCCTTTGAGCCCCTGCCTTTGCCTTGGGTGAACTACACATCCCCCAATGCCCTGGCCTCTGAGCCCTGCCTCTTCCCTGGTGGACTCCTGTACAACCTCCAATGCCCTGCCTGGCCTTTGAGCTCCTGCCTTTGCCTTGGGTGAACTCCTACACATCCCCCAGTGCCCTGGCCTCTGAGCCCTGCCTCTTCCCTGGTGGACTCCTATACATCCCCTAACACCCTGGCCTCGGCATACCTCCCCCATGCAGATTCATCCCTCCCTCACCTCAGCCTAAACCACCTTTGCCAGGAAGCCATCCCTGAACTCCTTAGGCTGCAAGTGAGGCCCCTCCTCTGGGCTCCCTCCCCCAGCGCTCTAGGCGTCACCCCCACTGCGCTACACCCCCTGATTTGTGCCTGCCTCACCCCAAGCCACCAGGAGGGAAGGATGGGCCCTGATCCGGTATCTGCTCTGTCCTCAGAGGTCTCCAGAAATGTCTGCCAAATGAACAAGAGGAGACAGAAAGAACCCTGGGACGTCTCCAGCCCTCACCCTGGCCCCGGGCCCAGGTCAGAGTCCACTCCCACCCCAGCCCGGCCAGGAATGCCCATGGGTGCCCATTCGCCCCCGTTTGCCCCCACAAAGCCCATCTTTGTGCGAGGTCGGACCCCGGAGAAGGCCCAGTCCTCAGGCACCCTCTCGCCTGCCCTCAAAGGTCAGGGCAGGCCTGGGGGCCGCTGGGTCAGCCTTCCCCACCCCCGGCCCCAGTCACCAGACCCTCGTGCTCCTTGGCCTGGGCCAGCACAGGGGCGGCCGCTGACTCAGTGCCACGTGGCAGGTGAGCTGTGCCTATTTCGTCATTGCCACCAGATAACTGGGTTGGTGGCCGTTGTGCAGAAGAGAACACAGGCTCAGCGAGGCTCAGCCACTTCCCCACGGCCACACAGCAATACAGTGACAAAGCAGGGCTTGAACCTCAGTCTGCCTGTTCCCCATACTTCTGTTCCCCAAACTCTCTATGCCCCAAGTCTGCCTCCCACCATGACAAAACCAGCCCCAATACTTAGGGCTTGCTCCTGGTTCTGACCTCTTGGGCATGCAACAAAACCACCACGTGCCTCAGTTTCCCCATCTGTGAAACGGGGAAGCTCAGGACCAACTCTGTCCTGGGACAGAAGCCCAGGGCCACCCGCCAGCCCCCAAGCTGTGAACCTCTCCTGGGCAAGACATGGGAACCCCTGTCTGGATTTCCTCCATCCAGCCTCCCACCTCAGCTCTCTTTGAACACACAACCCTTGTTCTTGCCTCCTCTCTGCCCTGCCAGTTTCTCCAGAATGTTCCATCACTCATCCAGCTAACTCCTGCTCATCATTCAACTTGCAGCTTCCTAGCCACCTCCTCCTGGAAGCCTTCCTGGGTGCCCCAGGCTGGGTCACTTGCCCCCTCGGCTCTCACCACACCCTTGACATCCCTTGACGGTGCTGGGAGGGGCTGCATCTGTCTTGTTCATGCCGTGTCCCCGGTGCCTAGCTCAATGCCAGGTATACAACAGGTGCCCCATAAGTGTTGAATGCTTCAGGGAAAGGACGTCAAGAGAAACTCCCGAGTACCTAGTCCAGCCTCCCAGTTTGCCGATGAGCAGACTGAAGCTCAGAGAGTAGCGCTGGGGGGGCCTTTGCCTGAGTCTAGGGCTGGACCCCCAAGGGCTGCCAAGGCCCAGTCTTTCCACACATCTCGGTTGCTGTGTGACCCCAGGCAGGGCTCCATCCCTCTCTGGGCCCTGACCTTCCCATCCGCAAATCCGGCGTGAGGTTGCACGTGTTGACTGGCCTTGTTTACCAGCTTCAGGAAGGACGTGGGCTCCCAGCAGGAAAACGGATGGATGAGGAAGCGTGCAGCCGCAGCTGCCCCCCAGACCCACCACCACCTGGGCCAGCCCGGCCCCTCACTACCTCCTCGCTGACCCATTGTTCTGCCAGCATCGGCGGCCTCACGGGAGCAGCCAGAGTGAGATGACACAAGTCACACAGACCAAAATAAACCTCGGCCTTCCTGCCTGCTGCACTCACCAGGGTCTGAGGGGCAGGTGGGCCGGGGGTGGGGGTGGGGCTCAGGCTGCTCCTTCAGCCCTTCCCAGGCAGGGACCTTCTTGGGGGACCAGGGGGCTGCCCCAAGGGGAGGGGCTAGGCGTCCGGGGTCCCTGGTGTCTCCCACCAAATGCCAAAAACATCCCCCTAAAACCTCAGCGGCTTGGCCTGAGCACCTACCACTGTTCAGTGAGCATTTATGGAGCACTCACTGTATACCAGACACCAAATACACAGCAATGACAAAAAGAGACTTTGTCTCTTCCTTCCGTGGGTTCCCAGCCTCCTAGACCCCATGCTGCCTGCTTAATACAAAATAATTTGGAAGCCCCCCAGCCCCACCCCATACTACCCTGAAATGAAAATCACAGACAATATCACCTCCTCCCACCCGCCAGTTTAAAACCCAATGAACAGACGGTGATAAAGGTCAGGCTCTGAGGGCGGTTGAAAATGAAGGGCAAGGCACAGGGTGGGCTTCTGGGGGAGATCCAGAATGTTCCATGTTCTGTGTCTCAATCTGAGTCTAAACAGGTGGTTGAGGTAGATGGTTGCACAAGTCCACGAATGTACTAAAAGCTGCTAAACTGTGCACTTTCCAGGGCGGAATTTTACCGTAGATGAACTATTATCTCCCTAAACATTGATACATAACAGTTTTCCAAAGAAGATACACAGATGTCTCATACACACAGGAGAGGCCACACTGAAAATAACAGACAATCACAAGTGTCGGCAGGGGACGGGGGTGACTCCAACGCCGCACCCACCACTGCCGGCGATGCCAAATGACGCGGCCTCCTTGGAAAACAGTCCGGCGGCTCCTCAAAAGATGACACATCCAGCTACAATCGGACCCAGCGATTCCGCCCCCAGGGATTCTACTCAAGAAAAATGGAGACACCGCCGTCCACGCAGAAACTTGTGTACCAAGATCCATAGCTGTGTGATGCAAAATAGCCAAAATGTGGAAGCAGCCCAAATGTCCGGAATGGATAAACAGAGCATTTCCTGCAGACAGGGAATATTATTCAGGTATTAAAAGGAAAGAGGCTGATTCACGCCACAACGTGGATGAACCTCGAAAGCACGAAAGTCAGTGACAGAAGCCAGACGCAAAGGACAAATATTGTCTGACTGCAGTAACAGGAAATGTCCAGAATGGGCAAATCCACAGGGACAGAAAAGAGACTGCTGGTTGCCAGGGGCTGGGGGAGGAAGGACTGGGGGGCATGACTGCTAAAGGGTGTGGGGTTTCTGTCTGGGGCTGATGAAAATGTTCTGGAACTGGATGGTGGCAATGGTTGCATGAACTTGTGAATATACCAAAAACCAGTGAATTGCAGACCTAAAAGCGTCAGTTGTGTGGTATGAGAAGCATATATCAATAACAAAATATATATGTGTATCTATAAGTATAGTGTGTATATATATATATAATTGAGCTATATATGTATATATACATGTGTGTATATATATTTAATTGTGGTGAACACTTAAGATCTGTGCCCCTCACTACAAATATTTTGTATCTCATTTTTTTAATGTTAAAATAAATTTTTCTGTAAAAAAACAAAAAATCAGGATTTGGCCCACACTGTCCCATAAATGGAAAATAAAAAGGCTCACACGGGTTGATACTGTAAACCAGGCCTAGGTCCTTGACACCCCGTTTGATAAAAAAGAATCTCCCTCCTTAAAAGCTCAAGCCCCACTTCTCCCCAAGACAGAGGGAAGCCATCAGTCTGGCATCGGGATAAAAGTGCAACCTTCAATTCCCAGCAAGACAGAACTGCGTCTTCCCTCAACTTACCCAGGCGTCGCTATCCAGGAATATTAAATATGAAAACTGTGAGAGAACCCCACCCGTAGGTTTACGTGTTGAGCAGAATTCGATTTCTCCCCCACCACGGGAACATGTGGGGGGGCATCAGGAAGCTGTGGGGGGCGAAGGGAAGGAGGAGCCTGACAACCAGTAAACATGGACATACACAGGGTACTTTCGGGGGAGATAAGGCCGTGGGGTCGGGGAAAGTGACGGCGACAGGCACTGATCTGAGCCACGGTGGCCACCTGGAGGTGGGACTGATTCAAGAAGAGGGAACAGCCGGTGCAAAGGCCCTGAGGCAGGCCTGGGCCTGGCATGTTGGGGGAGCAGCGAGGAGGCCCGTGGGGCTGGAGCGGAGGGAGCGAGGGGGAGGAGGGGGGGCAGGGCGGGGACGGGGCAGGGCGTGCAGGGCCTGGGGGGCCGCGGGGAGGACTTGGGCTTTTGTCCCGAGGAAGGTGGGAGCCACGGAGGGCTGCAGGCAGAGGAGGGGAGGGCAGGGATGGGGACGGGGGAGGTCCTGCAGGACAAGCAGCGGGGAGAACCTCAGACTTCCCGAAGGAGTTCCTGGCCCCACGTGGGCTTCAGCCCTGCCCAGAGTCATCAAAATCGGGGAGAACATGCGGGGGTTCTCAGCTGTCCAGCCCCAGCTGCTGCACCCTGCCCCAGCTGCTTCGGTCACGTCCTCCCTCCCACCCCAGACAAGGCCAGGCCCCAACGCCCCCCGTGAGGAGCCGGGGCCTACACTTCCGCCGTTCCAGCCCCCACCATGGCTCCCTTTTACCACGGAAACCCAGATCTTCCACGTGACCTGTGAAGCCGTGAAATCACGCCATCGATGGGGGAGACTTGGGGAAACGTTGGCCTGTCCCAGGGATGTCCCGAGGGAGGCTGTGCCCCTGACGACCCACCAGCTGCCCCGTCCGCAGAAGCCACTGTCCAGGGAACCCCCGACAGACTCCTCGGGCCCTAAACTGCCCCCACCGGGTCCCCAGACAAGCCCCACACCCCTGGGGGCGGCTTTGCCCTCTGTCAACAGAGGTTCGGGTGCCAACTCCCCAGCCTGGGAACTCCTGCCACCCCCCACCCCCCACACACTATTTCTGGAAACTCCAGGCTTCTGTCCACATCTGGCACTTTTGCCCTCCACCAAGCCCAGCTCGTCTTTTGGACTCCAGACTTCATCTCCAGCTCCCAATGTTCCTGCAAAAGGCCACCCCAGGGTGGCCATGGACGCTGGACTGTTCTGTACCTGCAGTGGACTAAGCAGGGGCAAAGAGACTCCAAACTCGGGGGCCTGAGCCAATCGCCCTGTCTACACCCTCCCCTCCTGCTGGATGCTCCACCCCGGGGGCCGTCCTCACCAAAACAAAATGAATATAAGTTTGTGTATCGCAGGTTTCACAGACATAGCGAATGTATACCTCGCAATTTACAAAAAAAATCAATGCGCTTTATTGTCAATCCCATAAAGCCAGTCGATTCTCCCAAAATGTTTTCGGTGATGTTTGTCAAACTCGGATCTGCAGCGACCTACAATTGCAATTGCCAGGTGAATGTAGTTCTGATACAAATTTTAGTTGATTTCCTTTATGTTAGCAAGAGAGACTAAAGCAAAACCAGGAAGACATATGCTAGAGCTTCACTCATTCACCAGCGATGTGAGCAAACTTGGATGAATCAGTCTGCAAATACTGCAAAATACTCATTTGGGGAGCTGCACGAGATAAAGACGATAGAAACAGCACCCTTTTAAGTTTAATTTGCATTGCTGACATTTTCGTCATCACGCTCTTAAGTTATAAAAGGAATTGGCAAACTACGGCTGGCTGCCTGTTTTTGCGAGTAAAGTTTTATTGGTACACAGCCACACCCATTCATTCATGTATTCTTTGTGGCTGCTCTGAGCTGAGCTGGGCCACTCAAAGCCAAAAATATTTCCTATCTGACCCTTTACAGAAAACAAATTGCCAACTCCTGTTTTAGACAATCAACGAAACAATAAAGCAAGCCCTGATTTGTAGCATTTGCCAATTTCTGTGGTGTCAATTGTATCCCCACGGCCAATTTCAAGCTGCCCACGTGAACTAAGTGAACTCGGAGTTGGAAAGAGATGCACAGTAGCTCACCATTTCCACCAAACAGGTACAACACACGAGAATAACCTCACACGCACAGACAATAGAAAAATCTCCTAAAATAATTAGAAAGTTAGGAGTTTTTCATATTTATCACCTTCGATTTTTTTATAACAGCTTTCTTGACATAGAATTATTCAAATACAGTACCTTGAAAATCATCCTTTGAAAGCGTACAATTTGGTGATTTGTAGTATAGTCATAGAACTGTGCCACCATCACCACGGTCAGTTTTAGAACATTTTCATCATCCCCCAAAAAACCTCAGTACACATTAGCCGTCACCCCCCAATCGCCTGCCCTCTCCCAGCCCCTGGCAACCACCAGTCTACTCCTTGTCTTTATAGATATGCTGGTTCTGGATATTTCATATAAATTGGATCTTATAATATGGTGCTTGTGTGTCTATCCTCTTTCACTGAATTTTCAAGGTTCATCCATGTCGTGACAGGTACCCTACGTCATTCCTTCTCATGGATGGATAATATCCCATCCCTTCATTTTAAATATAGTTAATTTATCCGTACATGGTCCACCTGTCATTTTCCCATCATGGCTGTGTTTTGACAACTGACTCGCAAAATTCCTGAAACTACTGTGAGTGGCTCTGGGGAGCTGGGACGAGCCGCGGGCAGCCGGGCGCTGTCACATGAATTCTTCATGACCCTACACAAAGGGTGTCAATAATTGATGCACCAGCTCGGTGGGACTGAGCCGGCGGCTCCGTGTCTCCCGCCTCCGGCGCCCAGGCTGCCGTGGCCCAAGGGCGGCCGTGGGAGCTCCAGGGGCCCCCAGGTCTGTGCCTGCCGTGCCGACGTCCCCAAGGTGCTTGTCCCCAAATAAAGACTGCCACCGGCAACGTGGAGCCCACCGCATCAAGGCCTTTGACAGTCGTCACTCAGGCCTCACGAGTTGGCACCCATTTCAGAAAAGCATCCTGCTTGCCTGGGGTGGGGAGTGGCAAACCCTGGAAAATGGGTTTGGGGGCCCAAAATGAACGTCGGACACCATGGCCCACCCCTCTGCTGATAAGGACAGTGCCGGCTGTAGCTCAGCGAAAGCAAAAGACTTTTAATAGCAAGATGAGGGGTGAGGGTCACTGGCAGGAATGTAGATGCAGCCCCTAAATGAATCTTGGATCCACCCACTTTTCCCCCTTCCTCTGCCTCCACCCTGGTTCCCCAACTCTCACCCTCAACTCCACAGTCTATCCTCCCCGTAGCAGCCAGAGGGCGCCTGTGAGCACCGAGTCAGGGTCTGTCCCTCCTCTGCCTACAACCCTCCATGGCTCCCACCTTCCCTGAGGGAAAAGCCCAAGTCCTCCCCACGGCCCACCAGGCCCTGCGCGCCCTGCCCCGTCCCCGCCCTGCCCTCCCCTCCTCCCGCTCTCCCCCTCGCTCCCTCCATTCCAGCCCCACGGGCCTCCTCACTGCTCCTCCAACTTGCCAGGCCCGGTCCTGCCTCAGGGCCTTTGCACGGGCTGCGCCCTCTACCCAGAAGCTTCTTTCCCTAGTTCTCGGCGTGACTGTTTCTTTCTCATCATTCAGTCTTTGCCTCAAATATCACCTCCTTGGGAGGCCCTCCCGGGACCCTCTCCCCCATCATCTAAACTAACTTCCCCATCCATCCGTCTGTCCACCGTATTCACGCAATTTTAACTGAGTGTAACAACTTTTCTGGTCAAAGGACTTCTGTCGCCCCCAACCCCAGTGTGTGAGCCAAGGGAGGGAAGGCGCTGGATTGGACATAGTCATCGTCAGGCCCCCCCGGTGCCCAGTCAGAGTAGGTGCTCGGCACCCGTTTGTTGAATGAATAAATGACCTCATAGCTCTAGAGGGGTGCAGTCCCGGGTCTTATCCCAGGACCTCATTGCTCCATCAGGGAAACCGAGGCTCAGAGAGAGGCGGAGATCACCAACGTCAGGCAGCAGTGTAGGGTGAACACCCGGAGTCTGCCTGTCCTGCCCAGAGATGGGGGTGTGGGGTGTGTGCTTAGACGCACCCCCAGAACCCCGACACCATGTATTGCAGTGAACTTTGCAGGGAGCACTCACCACCCCACTAGGTATTTTACCTCCAGGCCCTTATTGTCAAGTTTCTTTCACGGACCTGCCAGTAGGCATTATTACAGAGGGGGAAACTGAGTCAGGGGTGGGGAGGGGCTTACCTAATGTTACAGGGCAATGATGTGGTGGAATCGGGATTGGAACCATTCCTGTGCCTCATCCATGCCCACTGCTAATTTAGGGCTCCCCCCTCCTGCCTCTGCCCTGCCCAGAAGCCACCCCAAAAGGAAGGGGTCCATGGAGGCCTTTTAGGAAGGTTTGAGAGCCAGTGTTTTCTGTAACCCCCTTTTCAGTGCCCTGAAGAGGACATCAGTCGAGACTTGCAAAATTCCTCACAAACTACCCTACCCCTGGGTTATCTCAACGTCTTTCCCGTGTGGAGCAAACGGGGAAACTGAGGCCTGGAGGATGGAGCAGGTTCACTGGGGCTTTAGAAGATCGCAGGAACTCTGCCAGAGGGGCCACAATTAGTTTAGGGGGGTGAGATTCGTGGGGGGTGGGGGATTGGGTGGGGGGTGGCACGCCAGGTGACTGGGCCAAGGCCTGCCCCTCTCTGGGCCTCGACCTCCCCATCTGCAGCACCGGGGGCTGCATCCAGTCAAGGATGAGTCATTCTTTAGCACCTGCCTCTGGGCGGGGCCGTTTCCATGACAACAGCTGGAGTTTCGTCCTCAAGGGGCCCTGTAGGAGGGACAAGACACTAAGACCCCTTGAACACGCCACAGGGAATCTTCCAGCAACCAAAAGGCCCCTCGTCCCCTTCGATGGACCCTCAGACGAGGAAACTGAGGCTCAGGGGGCGCCTGGGCCCCCCAAGACTCTGCAATAGGAGCGGGACACTGGAACCTGTCTCTGCCTGAACTGTCCTCTCAGGGACCCCCGACTCCCCCAACAGAGCGGGGTTCGCCCCCCTACACCCCAACATCCCCCAGGTGCGCGCGTGGCCGGGGCGGCTCTTTGTTCACCGTTTCCATAGGTACAGCGTCGGCCCCGCCCCACGGACGCCCCGCCCCTCCCGGACGCCCCGCCCCCGCACCAGCCGCCAGCTCCTGGTCGGGGCAGCTTGTTATGTTTTAAAAGTTGGCGCCCGCGGACCTGCCAGGGCAGGAAAAGGGACGCGCAGCCCGTGCAAAGGCCCTGGGGCAGGACGCGCCTGAAAGCGCTGGAGGAAAAGCGAGGGGCCCAGTGTGGCTGGAGCGGAGCCAGGCGGCGAGAGGGCGGGGGAGGGGACAGGCAAGGGCCTTCATTTCGGCACTTCATGCAGGAAACGGAGGGTCAAATGGAATCACTGTCCGAGGCAGCCCAGCGAGCCCGCGAGGTTGTCCAAGTCCGCGATCCGAGCTCCCAAACCCAGGCCGAACCCGCCCAGTTGGGAGCCCAGACGTGCTCAAGAAGCGACCTCCTCGGGAGACCTGTTTACAGCTGGGACTGTCCCCTCCCCTGGCAGCCACCCCCCACCCCCCAGGAGGGAGGAAGTGGTGAGGGGTGCAGAAGTGGAGGGGGGAGACGCGAGGAGGAGCAGATTCCTGCTCTGCCTCTGTTCTCACTTCTCTGGCTCAAGCACTGGCTCCTTTCTGGGCCTCAGTTTAGCCTCCCGGGGAAATGGGCCCAATTAGACGCCACAGAAAAGGCCAGGAGGCGACAGATGTAGGTGAGATCACCTGCTAATTACCTCGGTGGTGGCTGGTGGTGGCCCCAGTTCCCAGCTGGCAAAACTGAGGCCCAGGCCGAGGCCCCCTGGGGAGCTTGCAGCCTGCCAGGCTGGGGTACGTCTGGCCCTGGCTCTCCGGGCCGTCCCACCTTCGTACCTTCCGCCAGGCTGCCCGCTACCGGGAATGCCCTCCCGGTTCTGGAACCTGGAGCTCTGTCAGAGGGCCAGAGTCCACCAGGCCAGGACGCCACGGATCAAAGCAGACAATTCAGGCCCAATGTGTCTGCCCCTACCCAAGCGACCAGACCGAAACAGACAGACAGAGGGAAAATGAGAAATGGAGAGGAAGAGGGAAACTGAGGCAGGAATAAAATGGAGAGGGTGGGCAGGGGCATGGCGCAGAGCGGGAAAGACAGACATAGAGGCCAGCTGGCCCCCGGGATGCGGGCAGACGGGGAGCACCCCGGCCCCGCCCTGCTCACCGGCTCTCCGGGGCCCGTCCGTCGGTCCGACCGTCGGGGCGCTCTGTACGGCCGCCTGCGAGCGGTGGGAGCCTTTGTGGTCGCCGCGGGACTCGCGCCGGAGCCGGGGGCGGGACGGGCAGCCGGCCCCACCCTCCCGTCGCTCCGCCCCATATGGCCACGCCCCTCCCGCCCCCGCCCGCGCGGAAGCGACGGAAGAGGCGCCGAGCGTGGGCGCGCCGAGGGAGCGGGCCCAGCCAATGGCGGCGCGGGCGTCGTACGAAGAAGCCAATAGGATCAGGTCACCATCGGAGAGGCGGAGCCTAGGAGCGGGAGGGGCGGAGTCTGGGGGCGGGGCCGGTCGGCTGGTACGGGGAGGGGGGATTCCTCCGGAATTGAGGAGTGGGCCGGATGCGGGGGGCGCGGCCGGCTGGGGGGCGCCGGCCCGAGAAGGGGGAGGAAGGAGACAAGGAGTCAGAGGCAGAGACAGACTGAAAGGGAGCCAAAAAAGAAAAAACCACCGCGTGGCCCCGGGCATGGGCTTACATCGCTTTGGGACTCAGTTTACCCACCTGGGAGGAAATAGGAGTCTGGGCAGAAACATGTTTCTCAAAGTATAACCCCGGGGAACCTACCTCAGCCACCTGGGAGCCCCTTAAAAACCTAGGGGCCTCCTGGGGTGTAGACAGAGCGATCCTTGGGATGAGGTTGGAGGCGGCCGCTGGGTGGACGGTCCCAGGACCAGCATCTATTTCCGTGAGAACGAGCCAGGGGACAGGACTCGGTGGAGGGGGTAGGGGACAGCTGGGGCTCCAGAGGATGCAGCTGTGAGTGCTGGGAACGGGGCCCAGGAGAGGCTCCCACCTCCCGGAGTTTCCTCCCCCTAGTCCCAACCGTGGGTCCCAGTCGCAGCTAGGTCCTGGGGGGAGGTCCGAGCCACGTGGCTGCGCAGGCCACCTCCTCCAGGAAGCCAGACAAAAGTTTATGGAGAATCTGCTTGTGCCAAAGCTTCCTGCTTGTAGTGGGGACCCAGGGGAGGCAAAAATAAATAAAATAAAATAAGATATCTCTTTATCCTCATTTTGGATGAGGAACTCAAGGCCCCGAGAGGGAAAATGACTTGCCTAAGGTCACACAGGCAGAAGTGGCAGGGTCAGGATTTGAACTCAGGGTGTTCTGAGGCAACCCCCTGCCCACCCTCACATGTGCCCCCGGTGCAACCTCCTGTCCACCTCCTCTACCCACAGCCACATCCTGTCCTCTCTCTTACACCCGCGCATCTCACCTTCGGCTCCATCTGCATTTGGGGGCAGAAATTGTGTCCAGACGGTCTTGTGGGCTGCAGGATGTTTAGCAGCAACCCTGGCCTCTGCCTACTAAATGCCAGGAGTACCCCACCAGCTGTGACAACCAAAGAGGCTTCCAGACACATGTCATCGGTTGAGAGCTACTATCTTAGACCCCTGGGCCCCCGACTAAAGAGAAGGATTCACCTTTCTTAGGCTCAGAGTGGCTCATGGGGTTTGTGCTGGCAGAGGAGACTGTTTTTAATACCTCATCAAACCCATGCAAACTGTTTCAGTGAGCTGGGGCCAGGTGGCACGTGTGGAGTGTGGCAGAGGGGCCTGCAAACCCAGCTTTGCCTGCATGCCTTCTTTCCTCCGTGCCTCAGTTTCCACATCGGTGACATGGGAATAATAAAACCTACCAATCCTTGGAAAAGACAAAGAATAAAAAGTGTCCCATGGTGCTTTTGATTTATTTATTTATTGAGCACCTATTATGTGCTGGCCTCTATTCTTAGAGATTTACAGACATTAATTCAATGAATCCTCCCAGCCACCTGTGAGGGAGTAGGAGTGCCCATTTCACAGATAAGGACAATGAGGCTCAGAGGCAGCAAGGGACCTGCCCCAGGCCACACAGCCAGGAAATTGCCAGAGGTGGGATGACTCTGACATCCTTGGGGTACACCCACCCTGGGTAGGGGATGGGGGGCACCCAAGCCTCCTTTCTATGTACAGATGAGAAATCTGGGGCTCAGAGAGGGGGCCTCAGCTGGGTGGAGGGTGATCAGGGCTTGGCCAGGGTGCAGGCTCAGCCAGGATCTGGCTCAGCAGGGAGTTGGGGTTCAGTCAGAGCTGGGGTTTGATTGGGATCTAGGACTCAGCCCAGGTGGGGACTTGGTTGGGAACTAGGGCTCAGTCAGGATTGGGGCTCATTCTCAGGTTCCAGGGCCCAGCCAGGATCAGGGCTCAGCCCCAGTTTCCAGGGTTCAGCCCCAGGTTCCAGGGCCCAACCAGGATCAGGCTCAGCCTGGGGGCTGGACCAGGCCAGGATCAGGGCTCAGCCTCGGGTTCCAGGGCTCAGCCCCAGGTTCCAGGGCCCAGCCAGGATCAGGACTCAGCCTGGGGTTAGGGCCCAGCCAGGATCAGGGCTCAGCCCCAGGTTCCAGGGCCCAGCCAGGATCAGGGCTCAGCTCTGGTCCGGGGTGGGCCTGGGGATCGGGAGCTCGTGGCGGCGGCGATCCCGGCCCTGTCCGGCAGGGGGCGGTCTCTGCCCACAGCCCGGGCCGGCGGCGCCTTCGTTTTCCCGGGAAAGGGTCGCCGGGATGGGCGGGATCTGCGCGCAGGGCGGGGGTCCCCGGGTCCAAGTCACCCAGACCCTAGATCCAAGCGTCACTCGCACTCCGAGACCAGGCCTCGCACCCCGCGGGGCTGTGTACCCCGAGACGAGAGAACCCCTTCTCTGGGGCTCTGCCTGGCGCCTGCGCAGTGGGGACCACGGTGCACGGTGGCGGGCCGGGGGCGCAGCGCCCTCTCCCGCCCGGAGGCTCCCCGCGCCCCCACCTCGGCTGGGGGAGTTTGGGGGAACTGATCTTGCAGGCCAGACTCTCCCCTCCCCCTGCCCAGCTGTGACTCCCACGTGCCCGCGATCTGTCTGTCCTCGGCCCATCTGTCTGTCCCACAAGCCCCCTCCCTAGGCCGCTTGACAAAGGGAGTGGGTGGCGGGCGCAGAGGGGGGACGGGAGGAAGGGGCGAACTTCTTCAGCTCCCACCCAAGCCTGGCTAGGGAGGCTCATGGAACCGTCGTCAGGGCGGGGACCGTGACCTGTCACCAACCGGGGTTAAGGTCGCAGGGCACCTCCTCTCCCCCATCAACGGGGAGGGGCCGAAGAAGACACTGCCTCCATCACCCCCATTTGCCAGCGCCCCCAAAGGAGTGAGTCCGCCCCAGCGGGAGGATGTATTTACCAGTGTCAGCCGCGCAGACGCCAGCCGGCAGCCTGCGTGTGGGAGGCGCACGTCTGGGGAGATAAATGTCCTCGTGTGTGCGTGTGTGCGCACGTGCACGTGTGTGGGGGTGGGGGTGTTGGGGGGGAGGAGTGGCCTGATTTGCTGTTGCCCCTGAGGATACCGAGTGCCCCTCCAAACGGAGATGCCTGGCAGAAGGAAACCTCAGTCCTTGGCGCCTCAGTTAGTTCATCTGGAAAATGGGTGCAGCGACAGCGCCCGCTTCCAAGCTGTAAAGCTTCAAGGACACCGTTGTCAAGTTACCGGGAGGCCTGGCACATATCTGTACTAAGTGACCTGTTGTTCTCTTGACCAGGTAACGACATCAGGACTATGATGGGGAACACAAGCAACTGTGGTAGTACAGACGAGGGACGTGACCTCACCTGGGGGCCGAGGGAGGAGACACCCTTACGAAGGAGCAGGAGTCAGTCATGCAAAGATGGACAAAGGTCTGGAGGGAAGAAACACTGGATGCCTTTGGGGAACTGTCCTTGGCCTGGCTTGGGCAAATCAGAGGTCCACTCTGAGCCTCTGTATCCTCATCTATAAGTGAGACTTGTTATACCCACCTTGGAAGGCAGGTGCAAACATGAGCTCAGAGGATGAGTAACCCAGTGTGAGTGGAGACTTAAGTGCCACCTCCTGGATCCCTGGCCTGGGGACCCTGCAGCCTCCACTCCCTCCTCAGCCGCCCTGGTGGGCCATCTCTTCTGAGGCCCCCCAGGCCTCCTGCTTCTCTCTGTGGTGGTGTCACCACAGCTGCCAGAAAAGCTGCCTTACCCCAAGAGGCCAAGAAATTCCAAAGTCCCCAACCCCTTTTTTTTTTTGATCAGCGCCTGCAGCAGCTCCTATAGGTTCAGCCTCCACCTTCTCTCCTGGGTCCCTGCCCTGCATGTCCCCCAGCCCGCCCCACCACCCTCACTTCTTCGGTCCCCTCCACCAAAGAGCCTGCCACTTCTCCCCTGCCTGGCTGGCGAGGCAGCTCCCTAAAGGAGCAAGTCCAACTTCTGAATCACTCTGGCTTGAGTCCTGTTTGGCTCAGCTCCTAGCCTGTCTCGGTTTCTTCTATCTGTCATCAGAGGCTTGGCGTACTGTCCCCACCACACCGAGTTGTCACGGGACTCCCTGGGTGCTTGACCCATGTGGGCTGGGTCCTATGACCCGTGCAAGGGCACCAGCGTGTCCGTGGGGAGCCCAGGTGGGGAAATCAGGGCTCTGGCCAACCCCACCCTGGATCCCACCCCATGTCTGCATGCATGTATCTTTTTATTTGTTCCACATACAGTGATTGAGCCTCATCCTTCAGGCCCGCACCTCCAGAAGCCCCCAGAGTTCAGAGAGCAGAGGGGGGTGATGGTTTTTACCTGTGAGAGTCTGGGGTGGAAGTGGGGTCATTGGAGCTGGGGTCTTGATGGCTGAATAGGAGTTTGCCAGGAGAAAATGACATTTGGAAGTGAGAAGGGGAATGCTTCAGAAAGAGGGAATATCATAGGCAGAGGCCCAGAGGTATGAAAACAGCAAGCAGCTCATAATGGCTGGGATGGGAGAAGCAGGGTGACCGAGGATGAGTGAAATTTAGGTTGGAAGAAATTAAAGTTTCACAGCAAACTGTGAAAATCAGGATCTGAGACTTAATTCCAATAGGAAAGGAAGCCACAAAGGAGTTCCGTTGGGGTAGGGTAGAGCCACACCATGAACCCACCATCACTTATTCATTCAACAAACCTCCACTGGGTGTCTTCATATCCCAGCTCAGCCAGTTCCCTGTGTGACTCCAGAAATATCACTTGCACTCTCTGATTCTCACCTTCCTCATCTGTAAAATGGGCCCCTCCTGTGTGCCTGGCCCTGGATTAGCTAGGGGTGCAGCTGGGGATGGGAGACACACCCAGTCCCTGTTCTCAGGAAGCTCACAGCCCCCAAATTATGGCTGCTGCCATGAAACAGGAATTTGTAGGAGGGTTTTCTTGTTTTATCTGCCCCACAGCCCTGCATGACTGCTGCTGACTTTCTCCTCCAGGTGGGTCCTGCCTTCAAACCCCCAGTAACTTCTCCCATGTCCTCTCTCTCTCACCTCCAGACCTCCGCCTTGGCTGGGGCTGCCCCCAAGAGCCCCTGGGCAACTTCCCCAGGGGTCAGCTTCCAAGGCTCCTCCTCTGTGATATCCCTTAAAGGGATCAGGGCCTTTTTGGGGTGTGCAGAACCCCACATGTCCCCACCAAGGCTGTGATCACTCTGCATTTTAACCCCTGCAGCCCACCCATCTCCCACCACTGGACTAAGAGCTGCAGGAGTGGGCAGGGCCGAGTGCCCAGCGCCCAACATGGGTGCTCAATGTTTGTGAAGCAACTGAACGAAATTTTCCTCCCCAGCGTGTGGCTGAGAAAGCAGAGCCCAGAAAGGACAATGAACTTGTCTAGTCACCAAGCCAGTGAGCCTCCGAGCCGGGATTTGAACCCAGATCTGCCTGGCTCGCAGCCTGGTGCTCTCTCCTTCATTCTTGAAGATCGTTTGTCATCCTCTCTGGCTGCCCTGGCCAGCCTCTTGGCCTCACATTTCCCCGAGAGCCCCCCACCCCTCAACACCTTCCTACGAGACCCCCCGAGGGCTGAAGCAATCCTGGAGGGCTTCCTGGAGGAAGAGGCTCCCAGGCTGTGGGTGAGGCCTGACTACCTGTTCTGCTCCCGCTGATGTGCTCATCGTCACCTCTTGGGGAAGCAGAGGGCACAGGTGGGAAATCTATTTTCACCACCATCCTCGCACCCAACCAACTGTCCGGGTGACTTCATCGGAGCCTGAGCTGGGGGTGCCTCTGAGCTCATCCTCCTGCCACAGAAAGGATGTGTGAGCAGAATCCTGACCCAGTAAAGCAATAGCTCAGCAGCCCCACACGAGGCCTGAATCTGGGGCAAACAGCGCCTTCCAAGCATTATCTGTCTCTGAGTCTGTGCCACAGCCCCAGTGGGAAGATAAGGAAATGGAGTCCAGAGAGGGAGTTTGCTTACCTGGGGGTGCACAGCATGTGAGAGACAGCTGGGACTGGCCTCTCTGCCACTGAGCCCACTCCCTACTTCACTCCATTCTCTCTGCATCCGTCAGAGGGCGCCCGTGAACAACCGAGTCAGGGCCCCCCCTCCTCTGCCCACAGCCCTCCATGGCTCCCACCGTCCTGGGGTAAAAGCCCAAGTCCTCCCCGTGGCCCACAGGGCTCTGCACAACCTGCCCTGTCCCCTCCCTGCTCTGCCTGCCCCCTGCTCTCTACCTCACTCACTCCAGTTTCACAGGCGTCCTCCCTGTTCCTCCAACACACAAACCACATGCAGCCTCAGGGTCTTTGCACATTCTGTTCCCTCTGCTTGGGATGCTGTTCCCTGAAGATCTGCATCAAGCATCTCCTCACCCACTGGAGGTGAGGGGGAGACTCCTGTTCACAGATGGGTGAGAAGATGGAGCTGATGGAATGCCTTCTCTCTCCCTTCCCATCTCCCCTCCAGGAGAAAGACCTTTGGCCCACCAGAAGGTTGTGATTCGGGGAAGCCCTTCCGCTTCTCTGGACCTCAGCTTCTCCATCTTTCAAACGAACAGGCAACATCCCCCCGTTCTACACCACTGGGATCTCATCTTTTCCATTTCCCCATATTCACAGATGCTTTATGAACATTTTCCTTTAAACCCACTCACATTTGGAACATAACTAAATGTCATTTTAACCATTTTTAAATGTACCAGTCAGTGACATTAATTCCATTTACAACGTTGTATTACCATCACCACCATCAATTACCCAAAACTTTTTCATCACCCCAGACAGGATCCCTGTACCCATTAAGCACCGGCCCCTCATTATGCCCCCCACCATCCCCTGGTAACCTGTCATCGGCTTTCCATCCCTAGGAATTTGTTTATTGCGAGGATAGAAAGTAGATTCACGTGAGTGGAATCATACAATATTTGTCCCTCTGTGTCTGACTTATTTCATTGAACATCATGTTTTCAGGGTTCATCCATGAAGTCACGTGTCTCAGAGCTTCATTCCTTTTTATAGCTAAATAATATTCCATTGTCAGGATGGACCACATTCTGTTTCTCCGTTCTTCTGTCAGTGGACACTTGGGCTGCTTCCACACTTTGCCTATTGTGAATAATTCTGCAATGAACTGAATCTGTTCTTTAAAAAAAAACTTTTTTTTTTAAATCACAAAAGTGAAAGGAAAACCAGCATCTGTTGCCAGAGACAGAAGGTAACTGAAAACACAATTGAAGCTGAATGTCAGTGGTCCTGTGGTACGCAATGGATTAGCGAAAGGAAGAGATGTTACAGAACCCCAGCCCCCAACAGAGATTTTCTTGGATAAAATGAGAAAGATGGAAAGAAATGCAAAAGGAATCACTTTTGCACTCTGGGGCTCAAAGTTGTCTCATAACCTGGCTCTCAACTCCCTTGTAGTCACATTATTTGCGAAGCACCTTGGATGACACCAGCCCCAAGATTCTAAGACCAGCCACTCAGATGTCACCTCCTCAGGAAGGCCTCCCTGATAGCCACCACCAGACATTGTGCTTTCGGTTTATTTCATTAATTGTGTTGCCTTTCTGTCTCCCTCACTAGAATTTCTGCTCCATGACAGCCAGAGTTTTTGTCTGTTTTCTTGCCTGCTGTATCCCCAGCATCTGGGGTACACAGTAGGCACTCAATAAATGTTTGTGGAATGAATGAATGAATGCTATATCTCCAGCATCTGAGGATACACAGCAGGCACTCAATAAATGCTTGTGGAATAAATGAACAAATGAATGAATGAATGCTGTGTCCCCAGCATCTAGGGTACACAGTAGGCACTCAATAAATGCTTGTGGAATGAATGTCAGTATCTCCTTGTACCCAGATGTGGTTGGCAGAATAATGGCCAAAGATGTCAACATCCTAATCCTTGGAATCTGTGACTTTGGTGCCCTACATGGCAAAAGGGACTTAGCAGGTGGAATTAAATGAAGAGTTCTGAGATGGAGGATTCTCTTGGTCCATCTGGGGAGATTCAGCGTCATCACCAGACTCCTAAGAGGAAAGCAGGAAGGGAATTATCAAGAAAGTGAAAAAGCAACCCTATAGAACGGGAGAAAATACTTGGAAACCATATACTGATAAGGGTTTAATAGCCAGAATATGTAAAAAACTCCTACAACTCAACAACAAAAAGACAAATAACCCAAATGAAAAATGGGTCAAAGATTTCAACAGCCATTTCTCAAAAGAAGATATTCAAGTGGCAAAGGAGTATATGAAAAGATGCTCAACATCGTTAGTCAGTAGAGAAATGCACATTAAAACTACATTGAGCTACCTCTTCCCACCTGCTGGGATGCTATTATTTAAAAATCTGAAAATAAGTGTTGACAAGGATGCAAAGAAATAGGAGCCCTCGTATACTGTTGGTGGGAATGGAAAATGATGCAGCCGCTGTGGAAAACGTTTAGGTGACTCTTCGGAAAGTTAGACATGGAATTACCATACGACCCGGCAATCCCACACCTAGTTATGAACCCCACAGAATTGAAAGCAGGGGCTTGGACAGGTACTTGTGCACCAGCGTTCATTGCAGCGTGATTCCCAACAGCAAAAAGGTGGAAGCTACCCGTGTCCATCAGCAGAGATGAATGGAGAAGCAAAATATGGTCCATCCATACAATGGAATATTTTCAGCTGTAAAATAAGTGAAATGCTTGTCCATGTGACAACAAAGATGAACCCTGAAGACATCAGTGAGTGAAACAAGCCAGACATAAAAAGACAAATATTGTCTGATTTCTTGTGCATGAGTTACTTAGAACAAGCAAATTCATAGAGACAGAAAGCAGAAAAATGGTTACGGGGGTTGGGGGGATGGGGAGTTATTACCAAACGAGTATGAGTTTTGGTTTGATGAAAAAGCCTAGAAATAGACAGCAGTGAAAGCTCCACAGCCTTGCCAATGCACTTAATGTCAAAGAGTTGTTCACTTAAAATGGTTAAAATTATTTTTACATTATGCATATTTTACCCAATTAAAACTGAGAAGTTTTTTCAAGGGAGGAGGGTCAGTGTCAAAGAAGGAAATGTGATGACAGAGGCAAAGAAGCAGAGCAGTGCCAACTGGCCATTGTTGGCTTTGAAGATGGAGGAAGGGGCCAGATAAAGGAATACTGGGGAGCACTCTCACTACCAAGAAAGGGGAGCCCACCTGGGAGTGAAACCAACTCAGGAAAGCAGAGTACAGAGATGGCAAGAGTGAAATTCCCAATGACTGTGTTTGAGCTCCTGGATCGAGCCATACCTGAAGCTCCTCTGGAAGCTGGAAAAGACAAGGAAACAGATTCTCCCCTGGAGCTTCCTGAAGAAACACAGCCCTGCTGACAACTTGATTTTAACTCAAGTGAGCTCCGTTTGGAACCCCAGGGAAAGAGATGTTTCAGGACCCAGGAGAGTTAGCCCTCGTGCCTGCTCACCTTCTATTTATCACCCCCTTCTGTGTGCCAGCCTGTGTTCTAGGCATTCGGGATACAGCAGTGGAAAAGACAGACAAAAGTTCCTGCCCTTGTGGAGCTGACATTCCAGAGGCGGAAGACGCATACTCAATAAGCAAATAAAATACACAATATAATGGGTGCTAAGTTGTCTGACCCAAAAAGAAGTAGGTTAATGGGAAGGGCAAGGGGGGACCAAGGGACCAATTTCAGGCAGGGTGTCCCAGGAAGTTCTGTCTGAGGAGGTGGCATTTGAGCAGGGACCTGAAGGAGATGGAGACACCCATGTGGATATCTGCAGGAAAAGGTGGAGGGAAAAACCAGTGTGAGGGCCCTGAGGTGCTAACTCTGGCCAGCTGTGGTTGTGGGGATGGACGGTGGAGAACTGATGTGTAGGGAGTGCTGGCTGGTGCCTAGTTTTCCTCAACCCCATTTATAGAGAAAGCTCAGAAAATTGGTGCCAGGTTCCTAAAGTCATAGAGCCAGTAGATGGCAAATCCAGGGCTGGTCCCCAAACCCTGTGCTTTCCTGATACAATTGGGAGCGATAGGAATCTGAATTTTCTCGTGGTCATCTGGCATTCAGTTTTGCTGGCCCATCACCCATCGCTTGGTCTTGTGGAATGAGCAACCCCATTTTCTTTTTTTGAACAGCCCCGTTTACAGGACTGACTCCACTCTCCCCAAGCGGTTGGTTCAGGGCTGAGCCAACGAGAGTGCCCACACAAGATTACATCAAAGATAATGGCGTTTTGGGGGACATAATACATTCAAACTGGCACAGGTTGGAACCCCAACAAGGGAAAGCATTTGGGCTTTAACTAGTTGTGTGAAGCCTAATTAATAATCAGTTAAAAAGCCTGCATGCACCCAAAACACTTCACTGAGAGCATAAAGAGATGTGTAAAGACTGTATAAGGTGGAAAATAACCTAGAAGTCCATCAGTAGGAGAATGGACCCATAAAAACAATTCAACTGATGGAATAGCACTCAGTCATCAAAAAGGAATTAATTAGATCTATAATGTAATAAACCCCGTAGCCAAGATTCATCAAACACCTACTATGGGCCAAGCGCTGAGCTAAGAAAACTTTCTGTATGTGTGATAACATACAGAATCCCTGAGAAAAACCACCTGCTTTACCCAAAGAGAAGTCTGGTGTTTATCCCAGCTCCTGGCCGGACGGGGAGTGGGGATAAGGGGCTCCCTCTAAAGCACTGGGATTTTCCAGATGATAAGAGGGTTTTTTAAATTCATGCCCCCTACCTGATATGATAATTTATGCTAATGAGATGATTCAAGATGGACCTGGGGGGTGCAGAGGGCTGGTTCAGCCAGAAAGATCAAGCCTGTGAGTAGAGCTTGGGGGTTTTGAGACTTAGCATAAGCTTGACCCCCGGAGACTGGGCGAGGGTGAGCAGGGCTGGAGGCTGAGTTCAACCACGTGGCCATGGTTTCTCCAAAATGAAGCCCCAGTAAAAATCTCCAGACAGTGAGGCTCGGGTGGGCTTCCCCGGTTGGCAGTGTTCTTTGAGTGTTGCTGTGCAACCCAGCTGCGAAGACAACACGTCCTGAGTCCAGGGGGAGAGGACAACAGAAGCTTTGCGTTCAAGACCTCCGGGACCCCACTTGACGTGCCACTTTGCTTGCCTGGACCTGTCACTTGGATCCTTTTGGCTAGAATAAAGCCGTCACCCTAAGTATGGCGCTTGCCTGAGTTCTGCGAGTTGTTCTAGCAAATTACCGAAGCCGCGGGGGTGCTGGGAACCCCCAAACGTGTGACGGGTGTCTGGGTGAGAGCAGCCTGCCCTTGACCTGTCTGGCCTAACTCCAAGTGGTTCATATCAGAAAACCTCGTATCACTCCCAAATGTACTGGCTGCTATCATTCTGTGTTTTACGGATGAAGCGGTTTTAAAATACGTCCATGAATTCTTCCTTAAGTCACTCAAGAATGCTCGCCTGGCTGGCCCTGATGACTGGATTCTAATGAATAAAAGTAAGGCAGAAATGATGACGCGTGACTTTGGGGATCAGGTCTCGGAAGGCACTTGCACATCCCCCTCGCCTGCTCTCCATCCCCCGCTCACTCTCCATCCCTCGCTCTGGGAGAAGCCGGCCGCCATGTTGGAAGGAGCCTCAAACAGCACCACGGAGACGCCCTCCTGCGACCTCCAGCCCTCGGTGCAGCTCCCTGAGTCCTGGTCGAGCCTTCCAATGAAGGAGACCCCAGCTGACACATCACGAGACCCCGAAGCCAGGGCCACCCAGCTAAACCACTTCCAGATCCCCTGACTGCACATTACAACGTGTACCCAGCCCCCAACTCCAGGC
>PVKY010002209.1:0-26798 GCA_004027775.1 Bradypus variegatus | reverse complement strand
ATAGTCACCCGACCTTACCAGGCACCCCCTCTTCCCCTAAAGTATATATGCTCTACCCCTTCAATAAAATTTTGCAGCTTGATCAGAATCCTGTCTTGCTGTCGTTTCTTGCGCCTCCTTGTCCCATACCATTCTATCTTCACAGGTATCGGAGCTCTCGTTGAACGTCCCGCGGGCCGGGACAAACAATCAAGGCTACTGGGTTGCAGTTTGACAGCTTCAAGTATTTCCCTCTAGCCATTCCAACACACCAAAAACTAAAAAGTGATATCTATATAGCACATAAGAATACCCTCCAGAGTGATCTCTTGACTCCATTTGAAATATCTCAGCCACTGGAACCTTGTTTTATTTCATTTCTCTTCCCCCTTTCTGTCAAGAAGATTTTCTCAATCCCACAGTGCTGGGTCCAGGCTCATCCCCAGGTGTCATTTCCCGCATTGCCAGGAGAATTCGCACCACTGGAAGTCATGTCCCACGTAGCAGGGAGAGTAGTGGGTTCACCTGCTGAATGGGCTTGGGGGGGGCACATCTGAGCAACAAAGAGACCCTCAGGGGGAAACATTTACGCACAATTATAAGTAGGCTTAGCCTCTCCTTTACAGCAACAAGCCTCACAAGAGAAGGCCCCTAGATGGAGGGCTTGGCCCACCAAATTGGCAGTCCTCAGTGTTTGCGAGAAAATCAGCAGTAAACCAGGTGGGAAAGTCCAACATTTCTGCATTTCTCCCCAGTTCTTCGGGGGGCCCCACAAAAACACTTTTACTCTCTGCCCATATCACTCTGCAATATACTGGGATTTCACCCGAGCCTGTACAAACTCAGCAAATCCCACTTTCCATTCAAAGTTCCATACACCTATGGTGTATGATCGTACAAGTTAAATTATCTAGTGTGCTAAAGAAAATATAGATCCTGCACCAAATAAACATCTCCTCCCTTGGTCTCGCTTGACAGCTGTAGTTTTAAAACCCAGTCAGTATCGTTCTTTACCCTTTGGCCTGATTTGCCTTAGTCCTGTCAGTTCCACTTCATTCATATCTCTAATTGAAGTTGGAACTCTTTTTCAGCTCTCTCACCAGTTGTCATATGGGGTAATACTGACATTCATAGCTGCTAAGCTCTAGCTCTGAGTCTCAGGTGTCACACAGGTACCCAAAGTTCCAGAGTGTTAGGTAGTTTTTAAAGTTTTCTTCCATATATTTGCCATAGATCTTTTACATGCATAAAATGATTTATTCTCTATAGGGAGTATTTCATTACATCAACAGCTTAAAAATTGTTAATGATAAAGATATTCTAACCTGAAATAGTTCAAATAAACTGAAAAAAAGTTTACTCACCTTCCTAAAGAGTCTCATTTTTGCCTGAAGTATAGCATTAATTAATGTAACTGTCTCCATAATATAATTATTTTTTCCAAACTCAAAAAAAAGAAATCTAAATGTAGAAATAACTTTGCTTCATAAAAATGTTGAACATGCACCAAATCTTTTAATACTTTTAAGTTTCTGTGAGCTAAATCTAATGTAATTATGTGATTAACAGCTCTATAGCTAACTCCTTAGTGAATTGGATCACTTCCTACTAAATCCAAATATTTAACATTTCATAAAAATCCCCTGGCACATTTGCATAATGACTGAAAGGTGGAAATCCTTATTTGGACTTCAGATTTTAGAGGAAGTAAGAGTGGAGATTTTAGAAAACCCCCAAAATGAATCATTTAAAAGGAATTCACTTGGTGAAGGCACCAGCCCATCTAAAATTAGGGATTACTCACAAGAATTTAATTCAAACTTGTTTTATTAATACCAATAATTGAGCTTTTATAGGGTACATAAAACACTTCTAGGCACTAAAAATGAACATAATCTTTTCTCTGTAAATAATAATAATAACCTTGTATCATCAAGAAAACTACCAGATAAAGTTTCTGTTTATCTACTTTAAAAAGTAGAGGGAGTGGTCAATATATCTAGAACAATTTCTATCAAAAAGTTAACTATACTGTTTAAGGAATTAAGATAGGTGTATCAGTTATGAACAGGTTAGTAAAGATATAACTGAAAACCCAAGTCACAGAAGCTTAAATAAAAACAGAGGTTTACTTTTCTTTTGTAGGTAGATAGTCCAGGACTATGATTTTGAGTCTATGGTTATCAAAAACTGGAACTTTCTGCTCTACAATTCTTAGATCATGACCCTTATTACCAAGTATAGCTCATGTATGCAATATGGCTATTGCAGCTCTCACCATCACATCCATGTCCCAGGCAGCAGCTGCAAAGGAACAGCAGAGACAAAAGGGCTCCCAAGCTAGGAAAGCCAACTTCAAAGAGTTTTTTCTAGAAGTTCTACCTAACAACTTCTACTGACATCTTTTAACCATCCATAAGAGAGCTGGCAAAAGTCCTCCCCAACCCCTCCCAGCTAGAAACCTTACTTCCACCTCAAAATACATACAATATAGGGGCTTTGTTACCAAACAAGAAGGGGACAATGAATATAGGGTAAGTAGCTAGCAATCTCTCTCAGGGTAGGTTGGTCAACCCTCCCTAGTGCTATACTTAGACTTTGTAAATATGTTCATTGTTGCACTGATCACATTGTATTCAATTATACTGAAAGCAGAATTTTGTAGCAGTAAAGACAATGGACTATATATAAGGTGATCCAATGTTCCCCTTTGTCTTGCCTGGGACATTTATAACACTTCCTAACTCGGTGACCTTAGTAAATTATACTTCTCCAAACTCATTGAATTTAGTTATTTATTGCTGACAAATAAAATATCCCAAAACATATTGGCTCAAAATAGCAAATATTTATTATCTCACAGTTTCTTTGGGTCAGTCAGGAATTCAAGAGCAATTTAGCTGGATAGTTCTACCTGACGGTCTCCAGGAGAGATGTGGGCAGGGGTTGCATCATCTGAAGGCCTGCCTGGGAAGGAGGAGCCACTTTGAGGATGACTCATTCACATGGCTGCTGGAAAGAGGTCTCAGATCCTCCCTATGTGGGCCTCCTCATGGGGTAGCTTGTGTGTTCTCAGGACTTGGCAGCTGGCTTCCCCAGAGAGTGTGACCCAGGAGAAAGAATAAGAAGGAAGCTGAAGAGCCTTGTTTTTTTTGTGTGAGTCACACTAATTTTATTTCCCAGTGCCTAAAAGTTATGGCTACACTATACTGTAATCTGTTATGTGTGCAATAGGCATTAAGTTTTAAAAAACAATATACATGCCTTAATTTAAAAATATTGCATTGCTAAAAAATGCTGAACATCATCTGAACTTTCAGCAAGTCATAATCTTTTTGCTGATGGGGGATCATAACTCAAAGCTGATGGCTGCTGACTGAACAGAGTGGTGGCTGCTGAAGACTAGGATAGATTTGGCAATTTCTTTAAGACAACAATGAAGTTTGCCACATCAATTAACTCTTCCCTTCATAAAAGATTTTTCTGTAGCATGCGATGCTGTTTGATAGCATTTTACCCATAGAACTTCTTTCAAAATTGGAGATAATCTTCTCAAACTCTGTAGCTGCTTTATCAATTAGGTTTATAGAATATTCTAAATCCTTTGTTGTCATTTCAACAATGTTCATGGCATCTTCACCAAGAGAAGATTTCACTTTCTTTGCTCAGCCACAGAAAGCAACTTCTCATCCATTAAATTTTATAACATGAGATTGCAGCAATTCAGTCACATCTTCAGGCTTCAGTTCTGATTCTAGTTTTCTTGCTATTTCGACCATATGTGCCAGTTAGTTGTTCCACTTAAGTCCTGAACCCCTTAAAGTCATCCTTGAGAATGGAATCAACTTCTTCTAAACTCCTGTGAATGTTGATATTTTTACTTCCTCTCATGAATCGCAAATGTTCTTAATAGCATTTAGAATAATGAATCCTTTCTAGAAGGTTTTCAACTTACTTTGCCAGATCTGTCAGAGGAATCACTCTCTATGGCAACTAGAGCCTTAAAGGATGTATTTCTTAAATAGTAAGATTTCAAAGTCTATATGACTCCTTGATCCATGGGCTACAGAATGGATGTTGTGTTAGCAGGCATGAAAACATTCATCCCACTGTACATCTCCATCAGAGCTCTTGGGTCACCAAGTCAATGAGAAGGAACCTTTTTGTCAGCAGTAGATCTCAACAGTGGGCTTAAAATATTCAGTAAACTATGTTGTAAACAGATGTGCTGTCATGAGGCTTTGTTGTTCCATTTATAGAGCACAGGCAATGTAGTATTAGCACAATTCTTAAGGGTTCTAGGATTTTGTAATGGTAAATGACCATTGGCTTCAACTTAAAATCACAAGCTACATTAGCCCCTAACAACAGAGCCAGCCTGTTCTTTGAAGCTTTGAAGCCACGCATGGTTTTCTCATCTCTAGCTACTGAAGTTCTAGATGACATCTTCTTCCAGTAGACAGTGGTTTCATCTACAAGGAAAATCTGTTGTTTGGTGTAGCCATCTTCATCAATTATCTTAGCTAGATCTTCTGGATAACTGGCTGTAGCTTCTACGTCAGCATTTGCTGTTTCAACTTGCACTTTCATGTTATGGAAATAGCTTCTTTCTTTAAACCTCATGAATCAACCTCTGTTAGCTTCAAACTTTTCTTCTGCAGCTTCCTCACCTCTCTCAGCCTTTACATAATTGAGAAGAGTTAGGGCCTTGCTCTAGGTTAGGCTTTGGCTTAAGTGAATGTTGTGGCTAGTCTGATCTTCTATCGAGACCACTAAAACTTTCTCAGTATTGGTAATACGGCTATATATCACTTTCTTATTATTTGCGTGTTCACTGGAGTGGCACTTTTAATTTCATTCAAGAACATTTCCTTTGCATTCACAACCTGGCTAACTCTTTGCCACAAAAGGTATCGCTTTTGGCCTGTCTTGGCTTTCCGTATACCTTTCTACATACCTTTCTCACTAAGCTTAAACCATTTCTAGCTTTCGTTTAAAGTAAGAGATGCGCGACTCTCCCTTTCACTTGAACAGCTAGAGGCTACTGTAGGGTATAATTGGCCTAATTTCAATATTTTAATATTTTTGTATCTCAGGGAATAGGGAGGCCTTTCTGCTGTAAGGATTACTAATTACTAACTTGGTGCCATCTGAGCCAGATAAAATGTATTCTCCAGTGTCATTCCAACAGATTGTGTTAACACAGCCATCGTGCACATTCAGGGTTGCTTCAAGTTTTAATCTTTGGATAAATTCTCTTCTTCCCAGGTAGCGGCTCCGCAGCCGGGACGGGTCCTCCAGTTCGAGGGACCTTTTCCTCACGTCCCACAACAGGTGTGAGCAGCAGCCACCCCAAGACATGGCTCTGCTGGAGCCGGGGTATGAGGGGAGACCCCCCGAATGGGGGAGGGGAAGAGGAGGAGGAGACCCGCGGATCAACACCGGAGCCTCACCGGCACCATCCGCGCGGCGGTCCTGGCGAGCGCAGAGAGTTAGATAGTAGCGGGGCGGCAGCAGTGCCTTTGCCTCCCAAGCCCGGCCGCACTCGGGCCAGAGCTCGCCTCGTATTTTCCCTCTCAGACTACCCAGAACATCCAGCGATCAGCAACAGTCCCCTCCTTGCCCCTCACCACCACCCCTTCTCCACCCCCCACCCCAACAGGAGGTGGAGGCGGCCTGAAGAGCTTTTTATGACCTGGTCAATGAAGTCACCCACAATCTTCCACTTCATTATACTAACAGCGGTTCACTAAGTCCAGGCCACATTCAAGGGAAAGAAAATTAGGCTCCACCTCTTGAAGGACACATTTTTTAAATTAAATTCAGTTTTATTGAGATTCAGTCGCATACCATACAATCATTCATGGTATAGAATCAACTGTTCACAGTACGATCATATAGTTATGATTTATCACCCCAATCCATTCCTGAACATTTTCCTTATACCAGAAAGAATCAGAATAAGAATGAAAAATAAAAGTAAAAAAGAACACCCAAATCATCTCCCCCATCCCACCCTATTCCTCATTCAGTTTCTGTTCCCATTTTTCTACTCATCCATTCATATGCCGGCTAAAGGGAGTGTGACCCACAAGGTTTTCACAATCACACTGTCACCCCTCATAAGTTACACTGTTATACAATCGTCTTCAAGAGTCAAGGCTACTGGGTTGGAATATGATAGTTTCAGGTATTTACTTCTAGCTATTCTAATACATTAAAACCTAAAATCTGTTATCTATATAGTGCGTAAGAATGTCCATCAGAGTGACCTCTCGACTCCATTTGAAATCTCTCAGCCACTGAAACTTTATTTCATTTCATTTCACATCTCCTTTTTGGTCAAGAAGATGTTCTCAATCCTACGATGCCGGGTCCAGATTCATCCCCGGGAGTCATATTCCACGTTGCCAGGGAGATTCACTCCCCTGGGTGTCTGATCCCATGTAGTGGGGAGGGCAGTGATTTCACCTTTCAAGTTGGCTTAGGTAGAGAGAGAGGGCCACATCTGAGCAACAAAGAGGCATTTGGGAGGAGGCTCTTAGGCACAATCTAAAGGAGGCCTAGCCTCTCCTTTGCAGCAACAGTCTTCCCAAGGGCAAATTCTGTGGTAGAGGGCTCAACCCATCAAACCACCAGTCCCCTATGTTTGTGAGAACAGTGGTTTCTGCAGTTTGAGTTGGAGAACCCCAGGAGTGCACCAGACACTTCTTGCTATTCCTGATTAATTTGTGTCTCCTTCATAAACCTCAAATCCTAATCACAAGTTACAACAAGGCACGAAAAATAGCCACAGAATCTCGGATACACTATTCTAGATGAAGTTACTAGTTTACTACTATTTCTTTGATAGTTATAAAATGAGTCTACTAGATATTCTTGCATATTTCTACTTCTCTGTTTTTCTACTTCATTCATTTTTGTGGGAATAATTATTGAGTTATCACTTTCATGTGTTCAATTTATAAATTTGCCAACTGTTTTTTATTCTTATTCATTTATCCTTCAACAAATACTTATTGATTTCTTGCCATTCAATAAGAACTGTTCTGGACACTACATTAAATGAGGGAAAGAGCAACGTGTTTATTTCCCTCATGGAGTTCATAGACAATTCATCAGCAAGTTTTTAGTGAATGCTTTAAAATATAAACTTAGCACTGTATTCAATGTTATGGGAGAATATATAAATTAAGAAAACACAGTCTTATTTTTAAGGAACTCTTAATTTCATTAGAAAAAAACTGATAGTTTCATTAGAACTGATAATTTCATTAGGAATTAGATAATTTCATTAGAAAAAAAGGACTGATAATTTCATTAGAAAGCATCATGAATTAATTCAAAATAGAATACATTGAAATAGTGTCAAAAACATCAGGAAATATCAGAAAGAATAAAATGCTAAGTTGTGAGTAAGACTTGGAGATACAAGGCATTTCAAAGAGAAGGGAGAAAATGAAACAATATGTACTGGTTTGACACTGTTATGTATCCCAGGAAAGGCCATGTTCTTTTCATCCAGTCTTGTGAATGGGAGCTTTTCATTAGGTTGTTTCCAGGGAGATGTGGCCCACCCAACTGTGGGTGAGATCTTGTGATTACATTATTTCCTTGGAGGTGTGACCACACCCATCACTTAAGAGATCTGGGAGCCACACAGACCCAGATGCTTGGAGAAGCTGGGAGATGAGACAGAAGGATGTTTAGAGATGCTAAGCTAAGAGATGAAGCCCAGAGTTTGCTCCAGAGACACTAGGAGTGGAACCCCAGACACTTAGAGAGAAATACCCTGGGAGAACAAGCAAAGATGCACAGAGGCTGAAAGAGAGAAGCTAAGAGAGACAAGCCCAGAGACAATTTGGAGGAAGCCATTTTTGAAACTAGAACCCAGGAGCAAAGGACCAGCAGACACCAGCCATGTGCCTTCCCAACTGTAGCCTTTGGCCTTTCTTCATTGAAGGTATCCTCTTGTTGATGCCTTAGTTTGGACACTTTTATGACCTTAGAACTGTAAATTTGTAACCTAATAAGTCCCCTTTATAACAGCCAATCCATTTCTGGTATTTTGCATATTGACAGCATTAGCAAACCAGAACACCATGTAAGGCTCCCTGGAGAAGATGAGTCTTGAGCTGAAGTTTGGGTGGAATTGGTAGAGGAAAGCAGATAAAAGAATGGTATTGAAGCTTGAGGAGAAAGAAGCTTAGGAGCAGAGGCCCAGAGGACATGATGTGTGTGGCATGTTTATAAGATGCAGAGGACACCTGCACAGGCGCTAAGCTACAGAAGCTTCCTGCCTAAGGCACTCTGCCCAGCTTCAGGCACCAAATTCCAAACACTTATTATTTTATTTTCAGGTATGAAAGTTACCTTGTATTGTGATTTCTATTTTTGTTCTTTGAGTCTCAGTTTGCTAGGAAATCTTCTATAATAGGTTATTCAAAGCCTGAAAGATAGTTTGAGAAAAGGATTCTTATGGCAAGAGGACCATATTTTATTTTGCCAGGACCACAGCACATCTCTAGGAGGAAATACGACAGGATATTTAAAACATAAGTTTGATTCACTAATAGAAACAATGTTTTAATGTATTTTTTCTCTTATTTTATATGTTTTATATTCATTTTTTATTTTTATTAGAGAAGTTGTGGGTTTAAAGATCAATCATTAATAAAATATAAGATTCCAATATACCAAGACCTTTTATTGGTATGGAATATTTGTTACAATTTATGATAGCACATTTTTAGAGTTGTACTATTAATTAAAGTCTATGGTTTAACTTAGGGTTCACTGTGTAGTGTAGCTCCATGGATTTTTAAAAATTTTTATTTTGTTACTATCTGTATAATCTAACAATTCCCTTTTGATCATATACAGATATATATTTCAATGTTGTTAATTGCATTCACAATGTTGTGTCACCATCACCATCATCTATTATGAAAATGTTCCAATCAATCCAAATAGGTATGCTTACATTTTATGCCTTAACTTCCCATTCCGTATACCCACACTGTCCCCTGGTAACCTATATTCTAGATTCTGATTCTATGAGTTTGTTTATTCTAATTTTTTCAAAACTGTGAGACCATACAGTATTTGCATTTTTGTGTCTGGCTTATTTCAATCAACATGATGCTTCAAGGTTCATCTATGTTACTGTATGCATCAGGAACTTCACTCCTTTTTACAGCTGAATAATACTCCATTGTATAGATATACCACATTTTGTTTATCCATTCATAGGTTGATGGACAGTTGTGTTGCTTCCATTATTTGGAAATTGTGGGTCTTGCTACCATGAACATCAGTGTGCAAATACCTGTTTAAATTCCTGCTTTCGATTCCTTTGGGTATATACCTAGAAGTGGGATTGCTGGGTCATATGGTAGTTCTATACTTAGCTTTTTGAGGAACTAACAAACTGTCTTCCACAGCAGCTGTCCTTGTTAACATTGCTACTAGCAAGGAATGAGTATTCCTACTTCTCTTCATCCTCTCCAACACTTATTTTCTTTCTTTCTTTTTAAACAGCAGCCATTCTAATAGGTGTGAAATGGCAGCTCATTGTGGTTTTGATTTGCATTTCCCTAATCGCTAATGCTGTTGAGCATCTTTTCATGTGCCTTTTGGCCATCTGTATATATTCATTGGAGAGATGTTGTTCAAGTCTTTTGCCCACTTTTTAATTTGGGTTGTTTGTCTTTTTGTTTTCAAGAGGATTTCTTTCTATATTCTGAATAGTAATCTTTTATCAGATATGTGACCTCCAAATATTTTATCCCATTGTGTAGGTTGTCATTTTACTTTCATGATAAAGTACCTTGAGGAACAAAAGTTTTTAATTTTGATCAGGTCCCATTTATCTACTTTTGTTCTTTTGTTGCTGTGCTTTAGTTGTCAAGTATAAGAAACCACTGCCTAACACAAGGCCCTGAAGTTGCTTTCCCACATTTTCTTCTAGGAATTTGATAGTTCTAGTTCTTATATGAAGGCCTTTGACCCATCTTGAGTTGATTTTGTACATGATGTGAGGTAAGGGTCCTTTTTTTTTTTTTTTCCAAATGGAGATGCAGTTTTTCCAGCACCATTTCTTGAAAAGACTATTCTTTCCCAATTGAGTGGTCTTTGCCATCTTGTCAAGAATCAATTGGCCATAAGTGTAGGGGTTGATTTCTGTGCTCTCAGTTCTATTCCATTGGTAATATGTGTCTGTCCCTGGACCAGTACTTTGCTGTTTTGATTACTGTGGCATTGTATTGTTTTAAGATTGGGAAGTGTGAGTCCTCCAACTTCATTCTTCTTTTTCAAGATGGCTTTAGCTATCCAAGGTCCCTTACCCTTCTATATAAATCTGATGACTGACTCTTCTATTTCTGCAAAGAAGATTGTTGGACTTTTGATTGGGATTGCATTGAATCTATAAATTCCTTTGGGTAATATTGACATATTAAAGATATTTAGACTTCCAGTTCATGAATACAGAACATCCTTTCATTTATTTAGGACTTCTTTAATTTCTTTTAGCAATGTTTTGTAATTTTCTGTGTACAAGTCCCTTACATCCTTGATTAGATTTTCTCCTAGATATTTGATTCTTTTAACTGCTGCTGTGAATGGAAAGTTTTCTGTGATATCTTCTTCTGATTGTTCATTGCCTGTGTATAGAAACACTATCGATTTGGGGGTCTTGTGCCCCACCATTTTGCTGAATTCATTTATGGGCTCTAGGAGCTTTGTTATACATTTTGCAGGATTTTCTGTGTATAGAATCATGTCATCTGCAAATAGAGAAAGTTTCACGTCTTCCTTTCCAATGTGTATGCCTTTTTTTTTTTCTTGCCTAAATGCTTTGGCAAGAACTTCCAGTACCGTGTTGAATAACAGTGCTGACAGTGGGCATCCTTTTCTTGTTCCTGATCTTAGAGGGAAAGCTTTCATTATTTCACCATTAAGTAAGATGTTAGCTGTGTGCTTTTCATATATGCCCTTTATGACACTGATGAAGTTTCCGTCTATTCCTAGTGTTCTAAATGTTTTTACCAAGAAGGGTTGCTGGATTTTCGTAAGTGCCTTCTCTGTATCAACTGAAATTCTCATGTAGCTTTTTTCCTTTCATTGTGTTAATGTGGTATATTATATTGACTTTCTTTTATTGAACCAATTTTGCATACCAGGGATAAATCACACTTGATCATAGTGTACTTTTAATGTACTGTTGGATTCAGCTTGATAGTATTTTGTTGAGGATTTTTGCATCTATACTCATAAAAGATATTGGTCTATAGTTTTCTTTTCTTGTGGTATCTTTACCTGCCTTTGGGATGAGGGTGATTTGGGCCTCTAGAGTGAATTAGGGAGTGTTCCCTTCTCTTCAAAATTTTTTTTTTTGAAAGAATTTGAGCAGAATTGGAGTTAAGTCTTCTTGGAATGTTTGGTAGAACTCCCCTGTGAAGCTATCTGGTCCTGGGCTTTTCTTTGTTATGAGGTTTTTGATGACAGATTCACTCTTTACTAATAATTGGTTGTTGGTATTTCTACACAATGTATAATGACCAACTTTGTCCCTTGTAACCGTTTCTGACTTAAAGTCCATTTTATCTGATAGTAGTATAGCCACTGAAGCTCTCTTTTAGTTATCACTTGCATGGTATATGTTTTTCCATCCTTTTACTCTCAACCTACTTATACCTTTGACTTTAAGGTGAGAGTAAACAGCAGAGAGTAAATAGTTGGTTCATGCCTTTTTATCCATTCTGCCAACGTCTCTCTTTTGATGGAATAATTTAATCCATTTACATTTAAAGTCAAGACTGATAATACAGGACTTTCTTCTGCCATTTTGCTATTTAAGCTTTGTAAATTTATACCTTTTTCATCCCTCACTTCTGCTAAAGCCTACTTTTTAATTTATTTGCTCTTTTGTGTTGCACCATATAGAATCCCTTCTCACTTCTATATGGATATATTTTTCATTTATTTTCCTTGCAGTTACCATGGTGTTAAATTTTAGTACCCTAAGTTTATATCAATCATACTTGCTTTGATGTCAAATTAACTTCAACAGCATGCACATACACTTTTCCTATACCCCCCCGTCTCTCGACTGCTTTTTTGGTGTAGTTGTTACCACTTATATCTTTGTACATTGTATGTCTCATACCAAATAATACAATACAATAATACTGGAATTTATAATTACCCAAATGGTTTCCTGTACCACAGGTCTTTATTTGTTTATACTGCTTTGAACCTCTGTCTAGTCTTTCCCTTTCAGTCTGAAGAACTCCTTTTAGCATTGCTTGTAGGGCAGGTCTGGTGATGATGAACTCCCTCAGCTCTTATTTATCTAAGAATGTCTATCTCTCCTTCATATTTGAAAGAGTCTCAACAGATAAAATTCTTGTCTGGCAGTTGTTTTCCTTCAGCCTTTTAAGTATTTCAACCCACTGCCTTTTAGCCTCTGTGGCTTCTTATGAGAAATCAGCACTCAATCTAATTGGGACTCCCTTGTACATAACAAGTTGCTTTTCTCTTGCAGCTTTCAGAACACTCTCCATGTCCTTTGCATTTGACAGTGTGATAAATATATGATGGGGTACATTTTTCTTCATGTTTATCCTGTTTGGTGTTCTTTGGACATAATGGATGTGCATATTCACATTTTTTTGCTAAGTTTGGGAAGTTCTCTGTCATTATTTCCTTAACTCTTCCTTCTGTACCTTCCTCTCTTTCTTCCCCTTCAGGGACTCCCATAACGCATATATTGGGAACTCTTGATGGTGTCCTAGAGGTGTCTTATGCTACTTTCACTTCTTATAATTTTTTTTTTCTTTATGCTTCTCAGCTTGATTCATTTCAAGTGTCTTGTCCTCAGGTTCTCTGATTCTTTCTTCTGCAAGCTACAATCTCTTCTTGAAACCCTCCTGGGCATTTTCATTTTAGTTATTGTGGTCTTCAACTCCAGTTGTTCTCTTTGGTTCCTTTTCAAAATTTCTATCTCCCTACTAAGACTCTGATAATGCTTATTCATTGTTTTCCTGATATCCCTTAGTTCTTTCTACTTTCCTTCATCTCCTTGAGCATTTTTAAGATCATTTTTTAAAAGGCTTTGTTTGGTATGCCCACATTCTTGTCTTCTTCATTGGTGTTTTCTGGATCTTTATCGTCTTCCTTTGGATGGGGCATCATTTTCCTTTTCTATGTCTTCTACTGTTTGTTGCACACTGTGCCAGCTTGAACATATTATGTCCCCCCCCCATGCCATTATCTTTGATGTAATCTTGTGTGGGCAAACCTATCAGTGTTAATTAGATTGTAATTCTTTGAGTGTTTCCATGGAGATGTGCCTCACCCAACTGTGGGTGATGACTCTGATTGGATAATTTCCATGGAGGTGTTGGCCTGCCCATTCAGGGTGGGTCTGAATTAAATTACTGGAGCACTATATAAGCTCAGACAGAAGAAGCTAGCTTGCTACATCCGAGAGGGACATTTTGAAGAACACACAGAAACTACAGATGAGAGACAGTTTGAAGACAGTCATTGAAAGCAGACTCTTGCTCCAGAGAAGCTAAGAGAGGACAAATGCCCCAAGAACAACTGTGAGTGACATTTTTGAGGAGCTGAACCCTAGAGAGAAACATCCTGGGAGAAAGTCATTTTGAAAGCAGAACTCCGGAGCAGATGCTGGCCATGTGCCTTCCCAGCTAACAGAAGTTTTCCGGACACCACTGGCCATCCTCCAGTGAAGGTACCCGATTGCTGATGTGTTACCTTGGACACTTTATGGCCTTAAGACTGTAACTGTGTAACCAAATAACCCCCCTTTTATAAAAGCCAATCCATCTCTGGTGTTTTGCATTCCAGCAGCATTAGCAAACTAGAACACACACTGTACATTTTAATATTTTAAAATGTTAAATCTGGGATTTATTCCCTGGGATGTCTATTTCTTGGTTTTGTAACCAGCTGGTGATAGGACAGAGATTTTCCTGAGCCTCAGCTCTCCTATCAGTAAGGTCTGCCCAAGGTGGATGTGGTGTGTAGGGTTTTCCCTGTCTTTCTGGGCCTCTGCCTTGTCCTGGGTTTTTGCTTATTAGTTGTTTTGGAGTGCTCTTTTTTTATAGGAGTTTGGTTGTTTCCTCTGTTTCTTGAGAGAGACACCTCCCTCTCCTGGGTATTTAATGCTGGCAGGTCTTTGTACAAGACTCCTGCCTGTACAGTTTTTTAAACTCATTTCATTGTCTCATACTGCTTTTGCTTGGAGAGCAAATTCTGGGAGTATGGTCGTACAAAAGAAGACTCTCCCAAGTCAGTTTTTCCCAGTGAAAACAAGGCCAAGCGTTCATGAAAGGGATGCAGACTGGCTCAAGAGTCAGCAAAGTCTAAAATCTCTGACAGCTGGGCAAAGCCAAGCTTTCTTGGCCTGCACTGCAAGTGTAGCTATTCATCTAACTGTCCCCTGCAGCCCCAAGGAAGCGCTGCATCCTTAAATCTCCACTGCTTTGGCTCCTCCCTGGGGAGAGGTGATACAAGCTGCTGCCAGTTTTGTCTGGGTGGGGTTGGAACAATTGCTGCCCCTGCCTTTGTCCAGGGTGGGTTGAAACAACAGCTGCTCTCAGAGCTGGGAACTAGCTTTCTGAAATTCACTAATCAAAATCTGTGATCAGCAATTGGCCATGACCGCCCACTTTGGAGAAAGAGGATTTTACTATCACCAGCAGATAGCTAGGGACTGGACCCCACAGTGGCCTGCTGCAAGAGTGGGGGATGGGTGCCTATAGCTGCTGCTCAGAGAACAATTTACAGTTCTTTGCCCTAGTTTATCTGCCTCTTCCTCCTGCTTTAAACCCAAGCTATTAATAGAACCTACATGAGAAATATTTGTGATTAAGTCACTTAATATATATACAAAAGGCACAATGTTAGCTATTATTATGTCTCTGGACAATGAAATTAATTTCTAAGGCCCTGTACTGAGCTCAAAGGAAATAAAGACAAGAAAGCATGGTTCCTGATAGAAGTTTCTTGGAGATAAGGATGTCTGATACAAGTTTTAAAAGAAGAGTATTACCCAGGTAGAGTTCATTGTGTAGGCTTTTATGTGCCAAAAGGATGAACGCTCTGAAAGTGATTAAAGAAGAGGGCTAATATATTCTAGGAAGATGGAGCCCTATGAACAAAGATAGTATGGCATTCTGGGAAAACTGTATTTAATTTAGTGTAGCCAATGCTACTTTTTGAGGCGGAGAGTTGTAAGAGGTGATAGTTGAGAGTATGACAATGAATATAATCACCCTGGGGATGTGTAGAATGAGAAAAGCAATGAATCATGGATTGAGATCTGGGGAACCCTAACATTTAAGAGGCAGATTAGGAAACAAGACCTAGAAAGAAAACAAGTTTACTTCCTTCTCATCTCATCCACTCACTCAAGGAGCACAAGTGCTGTTTAGTTTCCTAGCTGCTAAAACAAATATCATGCAATGGGTTGGCTTAAACAATAAGAATTTGTTGGCTGGCGGTTTTGAGGCTAAAAGTCCAAAATTGAGGTGTCAGCAAGGCAGTGTTTTTTCCCAGAAGACTGGCATTCTGGAGCTCACTGCCAGCATTCCTTGGTCCTTGGCTTTTCTGTCACATGACAATGCACCTGGTGGCCTATCCTGGCTTCTCTCTCTGACTTTCACTTTGTCTATAAAGGTCTCCAGTAATCAGGATTAAAGCTGTGCTGGTTTGAAACTGTCAGGTACCCCAGGAAAGGCTATGTTCTTTTAATCCAGTCTTGCGGATGTGGACTTACTGAGGGTGGGACCTTTTGATTAGGTTGTTTCCATGGAGATGTGGCCCACCCAAATGTGGGTGAGACCTTTTGATTAGATTATTTCCATGGTGATGTGACCACCCCATTCAGGATGGGTCTAAATTAGATCACTGATGGGCAAGAAACAGTTAGAGAAGCAACAGCAATAGAAACTGTTGGACTGGGTGTGGTGGATTAAAGACTGGAGAAATGGAGAGTGAAAGATTTCAGTTCTCTGAAATCTTGGATTATGAACTGAATTCCTTTGATGTTTGTTGGAAGATAAAAATTTGAAATTCCTCTAAAATTATTTTGGAGTAACTGGATTGAGATCTTTTGGGTGCAGAAACAAAGCCAAGTGGATTATGATTATAGAAGGAACAGTTGGTTGGGTACTAGGAGAACTAAGAGAATGTCCTAATACTAACACAGATGTTACTGTTATTTCTGCCACTACACTAAACTACTAGTTAGAGGTATTAGTGGCAACAAAGAGGGTTCAATTCTATGAGGTAGGTACTATTATTACTCCTGTTTATTAGTAAAAAAACAGAGGTGCAGACTGGTTAAAGTGATTTTCCCACAAAATGAGAACTTAAAGAGCCAGGAACCAAATGGATTCAGGTGCTCTGGTCCTAGCGACTGAACTTACAGAAACCAATGGTGTCAAGATTTAAACTAAAGGACAGAAGGGGTAAAAGTAAAATAAGTCAAATTTATTATTATTAATTTTTTTACCATTTAGTATTTTTGTCTCTGTAAGAAAGTGCTTATACTTAATGTAGATATATTATGCAGGTCTCTTTTTAAATTGGAAAATTGTTATAATGTAGCCCAAAGCGTAATGCCATGGGCATGCAACAGGGGAGTGGCTTTTCCTCAGTAGAATAAAGTATGCTTTTTCCCTCTCCCATGTGCACAGCATCTGACACAATGTGGATTCTGAACAAGTTCTGGCTGAATTTATAAACATTATAATAAACTCCCTCAGTCTAGCACTGCATGGACAGCAGCCCAAGCATGGCTGCACTGGGTAAGGAAATTTTAAAAAATGCCCACATTTATAATCCAAATGCCTTAAGGCACTGGGTAAGCTGATCATTATCTCCTAGTAGAAATGTTTCATTGCTAATTCCTTATTTTGCAAGACTATTCATTTAAAACAAAGCAAGGAAGGAAACAGGAATATTTCAAGAGTAAGTAGCTGTTTGCTGGCCTATTTGGGGGGTGTTTTCCTGAGTTCACTCAAGTTTCCGTGAGCACATTCCTTTGGCTTCTTCCTTTCTCTGGTCCACTCATATCACTTCCCTCCCCTCCCCTGGTCTGTCCTGGGATCAGGAGTAGAAGAGTTGGAGGGCTCACTGGCTTTAGCCAGAATTTAAACCTCCATACTCTTCTGCCCTCCTTATCTGGATGGATTTTCTTGAGGATTAGTTCTCAGGCTTTTAAGGCATAAAAGATTCTTTGGGTTTAGGCACACACACTCATGGCTTGGCAACATACTGTGGAGAAAGATATATTTATATTTGTGTGTAAATACCTGTACGTAATCTCTCGCCAAAATAGTGATTTTGTTTAAGCAAATCCTGGACTACAGCTTGTAAAACATGCCAAAAGTTTTGCGGCTTATCTTTTTGTTTAATTTAAAAATCAAAATCTTTAATGCAATTAAATACTACAAATTAGACTTCCCATTCCAACTTACATACATATATCCCTTCACAGGATTATTTAATAGTTATTAGATTACTATGCAATATTTATGAGTTTTAATAGTTACTTTGGGAAAACAATCCAAAAGTACTGTTCTAGTACTTATAAGTTTTAAAAGTGTACCTAATGCATTTATATTTTCAGTCTTATTTGCTAAGTTCTTGAGCACTTGATGTACGGTATAGTAAAGTCACATATATGAGCAAAGCTTACTTATCGTTTCATCTGCCATTCATTCATTCATTACATCAACATTTTCTCGATTGTTTACAAACTGCCTGGCAAGGTGCTAGAAATAGGGGAAATAAATTAAAGAGTCAGTTTCCTGCCCTCAAGGGAGTCCTCCGTTTAGTGATTTCAGGAGCTTGGGCTTGGTAGAACACATCACCAGCAGAACCAACCCCAGGACCTTATTTTAATGGTGCATAAACCTTCTAACTTCAAAATTATGTCTACCTAAATTTCCTAAATCAACAATGTTATTTACCCATAATTATACAATTCCTGATGATACAATAGGATTAAGGTGTCGACTATTCTGACTGTGGATTTAAACTGGTACTGCCAATCCATTCGTCTTCCATTCAAGTTCATCTCTAACAACTTGTCGGTAAGAGGCTGGGCTAGCACTCTGGAAGTTTACAATTAAGTTCTGTTTGTGTGTGAATGGGTGGAGAGGGAAACGACCGTTTGCAAGAGATTACCAGGATTTTAAATAGCAAGAGCACGAAAAGCTGTAATGCTTTCCTCATTTTTAAACAAAAGTCGCACTGGAGTTCCTGGCAGTACCGGGGACTACGGGGACGGGGGGAGGTGCCTCCGCGCTCCAGAGGACGCCGACGGGTTGGGACGCCTGACCATTCCCAGTCCCCGCCTTTGGGACTGAGGCCCTAGTTCTGGAGCGCTGCCGCTAAAGGGGGCTTTGCGAGTCCTGGGCCGTTGCACACGATCTCCGGTCTCGGGACAGTCGGCGACAGCACGCACGGAAGTGCGCTCGACTCGCCCCGGTCGGAGAACGACTTTCCTCCCCCACTTCCTCCTCCTGCTGGGCGGCTCAGCCTCGCGGGGCCGGCTCCTCCTCCTTCTCTACCTCCTCCCCCAGCCCGCGGCAGCTCTCTGGCCGGGATGTGCGGCGCTCACCCCCGCAGTCCCGAGCCGGAGACGCAGCCCTGAGCTACAGAGCTGAGCGAAGCAAAGGGCCCCCCGCGCCACCGCCCCTGTCGCGTGCGCCCGGCGCTCCACCTCCCTGGCGGCCGCCCAGAAGTTCAGCCCTCCTGCCTTCCCTGGCGGTGTTCCTACCTCTCCGGGAAGCGGGCGGCCGGCAAGTTTCAGCGCGCTCAGGAGACGGGCCGCGGGTTCCGGGTGTCCCGGGAGGGGTGGCCGCGGCTCCGGGCTTGGTGCCCCGCAAGCATTTCGGTGATGGCTTCTCCCCGGCGGCTAAGCCTCCGCCGCCTCCTGCTCCTTCTCCCCGGACTTCTACTGCCTCTTTGCGGTGCTTTCAATCTGGATGTGGACAGCCCTACCGAGTATTCCGGCCCGGAGGGAAGTTACTTCGGCTTTGCGGTGGATTTCTTCGTTCCCAGCGCGTCTTCGTAAGTGGCTGAACTCGGCAGGGGAGTCAGCCCCGTGCCTCTCCGCGCGCATGACCCTGCCCTTCCCCACCCGGAGAGGTCCCTGGGAAGATCCTGCCGCCTGTGCCACCCCCGCCCCCCGTGTCCCCGTTTGTATGAAATTTGGGGAGTTAAACTCCCTCGGCGCCCCCAGTTCCCCGCTCTTCCCCCTTTTAAAATTGGTTGAGGGTGGATGGAGAGCTTTGAAACGGACCTGTGTTTAAAATTCGGGAAAAGTGTGAAATCAACAAAGGCTGGTCCCTGCTGGACTCCGCGCCGCTTCTGCCAGAATGGGGACTTGGTCAGTTTCATCTCCTAACTCCTTTTTCTCTTGAACCAGTTAGCGTTCCTTGTGCCTCTCTGCTTCACTGGCGCAACACGCGTCCTTTTCGCTCTTCCGAAACAAGCCCTCCCCCACTCTTTCCGCCTTCCAGAATCTCATTCTGTTTCTCTTCACTTACCCCTTTCCCCGACATTCAGATGACTAAAATAACCATATTGTTGGATTAAATACATTGTGTCATATCCGTGGGGCCTTTGCACTCTTGGAGTTGAACAGATGAATTGAATGTGTCATCTGTTCTTTTTATAGTTATTCAGTATTTAGGTCATTGTTCAGAAAGAACAAGGGTGTTTGCTGAGTTTTCACTCACTGTAGTTCATTTGAATACTGCAGTATTTAAGAATTCAGTTATGTTTTCAAATTGTCAACGTTCCGCGTTGCAAGGACCGTCAGGATTTGTAACGGAGTTATTGTTATTGGATTAAAAGTTACCGAACGCTGACATCATTCTCTCCGCCCCACCTCCATATTAGTGTCAGAAATAGTGATTTAGTGGTGTCACTGGCTGCTTTTTAATGTTTAAATCTTGTTACCGAGAGGGAGAACTGTTCTTAAGGTTCTTTCTAAGCTCTTAGAAATTGCAACGTCTTTTTTTCTGTATATTTTTAAGTATTGCTTTTTGGGGGGAAGATAATTTTGATGGGTGTTGATTGGGTAGGCCCATTTTTCCAATACATTCATGCCTTATTGGAGACTGGTCTAAATATTTTTCCGTGGCTGATAGAGCAATAAAGCAAGATATATTTTCAGAGTCTTTCTGAATGTTGCTGAGTGTCATCCATTTTTGTGACGTTTGCAGCAATAAGCAGATTGGATGTAGTTCCTGGACAACTAGATATTGTTTTATGTACCAACCCAATTTTGTTCCTTGTTTTCAATTTCCATGCTTTCTGTGGGACCTGATTTTCCAAAATGATGATATTTTCATTAGTTTTTGGCAACATTTATCACTTTCTCATTTGATTTAATCATCTTTGCCATCCTTATTAATGTATCAAGATTTAGTACTTAAATTAGCCAGAGAGTTACCACTTAAATAGTTGTTCAAAGTTGTTGGAATGTTTTGCAAATGTTACTGTTAATTTTCCACAGATCCTCTGAGTTAACTGAAAGATGCATAGCAAACTGATAAAATATTTGAAGTGTTATTACCTTGGAACATGCAGTAATGTTGAACTGTTGGTGTGAGATATTTGGTTATTGTTGGTTATATAAGGCATGGTGGCCAGTGTTTGACCAGTGTTTGTGGTTGTTGAAAATACTATGACCTCACAAGTTTACATGACCTCACAAGTAGGCCTTCAGTGATAAGGTAAAATTGAATTGGGGCTTGGCTTCATATAATATTTTGAAATCTTTGTCAGGGAACTTTGTTATTGATGGAGTAGCTCTAGATGTAGCCTAACTTAAAAAATGAAAACCAATTTTGAGATTTTTTTTTTAAAACAAAATATATAAAAACAAAGGTTTCTAACTACTGTGTGTTTCAAGTTTAACAAAAGTTATGCTTAAATTTGTATAAAGATACTTGTAAATTTAGCAAGCATTGGAATTCAAGGCACATGGGGATGTCATTTATAATATTGCCAGCTGGATTTCCTGCTATTATTTGGCGTGATCATAAACTTCTAAAGGAAAAAAATCCGTAAAATAAAGAAGTGTTGGCTAATTAAAGAATTCCTTTCTTCTGAGTAAAGAATACCTGGATTAGTGAGGAAACAAGTATATACTACTGCTGCTGCTTTTGGTTTCTAAAGGTGTCCAGATACTTCAAGCACATATTATAGAATTGTTTTGGCTCATTTTTCCTTTTTTAAAACAATGTTACTGAATTATCTCCATGTTGTGGACACTAATGTATCAATATTTATCAAATATTAAGATAGCTCTCCAAAAATGTTCTCTGAGAATAACATAGGTTTGAAATGAAAATTCACCAAAGTGTTTTTTTTTAATTATGAAAAAGTCAAAAGTAGCATTACTTAGTTTCTTTCCCCCTTTTAACAGTAATTTATGGTGACTATTTTGGTAAATTTTACATAAAATTTAAAGCTTACATGCTGGCCAAGTATTAAAGTCATGTTTTCCTTGTGGAGAATAATCAGAGAAATTAAAAATGTATCCCAGATTTAATTATAATAATATCTTACATTGGTGAACCTATTTCACAAGTTACAGACACTTTTATTTATGATATTTCTTTCCACAGCACAAACACCTGGGGAAATGAAACAGCTAGAATCATTCCTGTTTCCGATGAGGAAGCTGAGGCCTGAAGTAATTGCAGTCTTTAGATATTGTTTGGGAAGGTTGGTGGGGGATGGGAGACAAGGGAGGACTCAAAAGACAAGGGAGTATGAAATTCAAAGTCATTTTACTCTTTATATACAGATTTTGAATTGTTTAAGAATAAAATAAATGATTTTCTTGTTCTTAAAATACAGGTATATTATACAGTTCTCATTCTGCATATTGTGTGTGTCTATGTGTGTGTGTATAATGCTATAATGAATAACACTGGGAGAGAGGGAGAGAATAGTTTTTCTTCAGTGGGTTAGAATTCTAGTCCTTTCCCCATTAAACACTAATAGAGCCTTGTTTACAGTTACTCCAGTCTGTGTATTCCTGTCACTCCAAAGACATACTGTGGGTGAGTCTGCCCTGGTAGCAGAAGGTCCTGTAGAAGATTCAGTGGTTCTCAACCCTGACTTGGGTTTGCATCACCTGGTGAGCTTTTTAAATAAAGCAGCTGCCCAGTTGTATTTCAGCTCTCATGTGGAACTCTAACTTGATATTCCAACAGCCTGTGGATCATTTCTCCTTGACTATCTCATCTTAACTCAATTACACTAAAAATGAACTCATTTTCACAAAGAAATTTCAGTTTCACCTTGCTGTTTCTATTAATGGTGCCATCATTTTCTTGGTTGCCCTAGAAATAATTTTGTGTTCCTCCCTCTCATTTTCTATTTTCTTTGTCTCTTCTGCTGCACTCCTCCCATGTTAGTTACTGATTAGTCACCGGGCAGAAGGTCCTGGAAATTCCTTCTTAATGTTTCTTGCATCCCCCTCTGCTTTCCACCTTCTCCTACTACCTATTTCTTTCAGCCCACCAGTACCAGTGTGGTACTCAAGTCCTCAGCCCTCTGACTGTCACTTGGCTCCTAGACCTGCAAAGCATCTTGTGTATTTTTACTAGTTTTATCTTTCTGAACAATCTCTTTGATCCTAGGATTTTGCTGCAAAAATTCCCTCAACAGTCCTCCCATGGCCAGAGAGAAAGTGCAAACTGTTTATTCTTAGGGCCCATTGCAGTCTGTCCCAACCTGTATATACCTTTTTAACTTAATGCCCTATTTCTCCCTTCAACATTGTAATCATCTTCACAATGCTTTACAAAGTGAAGTCAGCTTACTTTTATGAATTTAAGTGTAGTTCTGGCTATTCTGATTTAATTTTCTTGTCATAGCATTCTATTCATACACTGACTACAGTTTTATTATTTAGAAAGCAAATGCATTACTACTGATTAAGGCCAAAGGTTTTTAGGACATTATAAAAGAGGTGGAAAATTTGAGTTATTGCTTCTATTTTATATAATTGTTGACTGTAGGTTTTTTTTTTGTTTTTTTTTTAATGAAAAGTAGACCTGAGACTGGAATTGTAGCTCTAAAATAATATGAAGTGCTATTTAATGCACATTACTTTCTATATATGTATATAATAATTCTTCAGAAGTTCTTTTCATAAAGCTTCCTTGGTCAACCCAGAGTCAACTAAATATATTAAACGTGCTTTTATCTTGGAGAGGTCAGTTCTGAAAGCAACCAACTAACTTAGTTCATTTAGAGGATTTGAAAAATGCACTTGTCATTGTTTGGCAGGCTGCCTCTCCTTGGTAGTCAAGGTCACATTCTGTGAAGCAACTGCCCTTAAAGTACATTTTGGATTGAAAGTGAAGGGCATCCTCCCATTTGGTTTCTCTGACCCTCTTCCCTTCCTCCTTCCCCCTTTTCTTCCTTCACTTCTCCCTCCCTCTCTCCATCTCTCTCTTTTTTGTCCTCCCCTCTTTTTCCCCTCCCTATTCCCCATCAATCTGACCCTCCCTTTTCCCTTTTCCCTTCATCCTTCCCCTCCTCTTTTTGCCTCTCTGTCCCCTTCCCCACTCTCCCCTTTGGTTTTTCTTCTTGGCATGAAATTAATAGCTCTGTTCATGAAGGTAAACAATTTTGGAGTCATTTAATAGAAATGTCTGGAGTTTTATAAAAAGAACAGGGAGAATGGGAATCTTGGTAAAGTTCTTGGGCTAACCTTTTGGAGGGAGGTGGGGTCTTTCAGGAGAAAGGTACAGGCATATGAAATTTAAGTTGTTGATTTCAGATTTTCACTGTCAGTCAGTGAAATCTCTTGTCAGCCTTACCTAACCCTGTGCATAGTCCTCAGTTTGCCCCTATTGTCAGAACATGTTGCAAGCCAATTATTCCTACATTTCTTTTTTCTTCAGAGCCATATTTGAGATTGATCTACTTGACCATGAGTATGAGTGGTCCTTAGAGAAAACTGGGAAAAGACAGCCCTCTTTTATTAAACAGATTTTAACTTCTCATTTTTCCTGCTTTATTGAGCGTATTGTATCAATTGTTTTTAGTTCTAATACTATATAGTTGTGCATTTTAATGACTATTTCAGATTTTCTGAGTTCGTTTTTATCTACTATCCACTTTCAGAAAATTGTTTTTATAAGTAATTAGATTGACATTGTTGTCTCCATTCAATAGATGAGGGAGTGGAGGCTCAGAGACTTAAAGTAACTTTCTAAATTGGAGACAATGATGCTTATATTGCAAAACATTTTTTTCTGGTCTCTTAACACTTTCCATACTCTAAACTGTTGTAGACATTCATTGGACATTTTAGGTGAACTTCAAGTAACAGTTATTTAGTTATTCAAAAAACGTTTTTACCAACAGGCTTTTTTATTTATTTATTTTTTTTGTAGTGTGTTGCTTTTCCTTAACTTTCTCATGTAGCATCTTCTACTATCCTTTGCCCTTTATTTTACACAAATATTTAATTTTTCTCTACACAGCCCTCTCTAGGACTTTAACATTTATTTAAAGTAATTTTAGAATTATAAAAAATCTTTATAATATTCTTAAAAGTAACTTAAGTATCACATTGATGTTTGAGACAAAGAACTTTATTCCCCACTCCTTTTTCTCTTAACCTAGCATTTAGAAATTGACAATGTTCAAACATTCTTTTCTTCTTCTAGTCTTCCATTGCTGTGGCATTTCACCAGTGTGCAAGACTGCACATGAAGGTATGCTTAGGAAAGTTTGATGAACATCCACATTAGTACATCTAATTACCATCATTTCATGCCTATAATGTGCACATGGCCTGATGGAAAGCAGCAGCCTTGTCCCTGATCTTAGGCAAAAAACTCTAGCTATGTGCTACCAATAAGAGCGCAATTTTCATTAGGAGAGTTCTCCTCCTGTGCCCTTTCTTTGTCTTTGCTGTAGGCCCTGTCCCCTAATAACTTCCCAGCCTTTTCTGTCCTAATAGTGCCAAGTAAAGAAAGGATCTAAAATCCAATATTAAGTAGCACATTAGAGACGAACTAGATGGGAGATCTGTGTTACATAAAGAAATTATCTTAAGGGTAATTTAAATACTTAATTGGATGTTTAATAAAGGCTTTCTGCATTTTGGGCAGATGGAATTGTGAAAAAGACTTATTTATGACTATTTTAAGGTAATTTGAGACCTATCACTGTCAAATTTCAGCTGTCAATGTAACAAACTTTTCTTGAGACCTTATTAATGTAGCAGGCACAAAGATGAATTAGTGTCCCCTATATTTAAGGAATCAATTTATTTATTTATTTTTTTATGGTTTAGAGAGTTTAAGGTTTATTAGAGGAAAAAGCAGAAGAAAGCAGGTGGGAGCCATCAGAAAAGAAAGAAAGGAAAAAATGGCTCCTGCCCTGTTTCTGAGAGCAGCATTTTTAAAAGGAAAAACCCACGTTGGTATTGGGGGAAGGGTCTTGCTGAGTGTGTTCTGGGCCTCGATTGGGTGAGTGCTTCTCAGTTTCTGCTGACTGGTTACTAGGGTTTTAACATACTCCTCTTCTTTGATATGCACTGTATTATCTACGTGGAGGAAGTAGGCCTTTTGGCTTGTTTCTTGTGGGCATATCTGATCTTGCCTTGTCCACCCCCTTGGGTCTAGGTGCCACTGTGACTGGGATTTCTAAAACAGCCTTCAACCCTTAGTTTATGTCCCACCAGGTATCTATGAGATAAGCAGCAGAGCCCCTGGATCAGACATTCCTTCTATTTGTTAGACTCTTTTTTCTGGGGTCTGATATTCCTGCCTTTTATTTATTTATTTTTTGTTATTTTTTATTTTATTTTTTTTAATTTTCCTATAGTTTTATAGAGTTATATTCACATACCATACATTTATCCACAGTGTACAATCAGTTGTTCATAGTATCATTATAAAGCTGTACATTTATCACCACAATCAGCACCTGAACATATTGGTTACTACAAGAAAAATTTCATTCTGTGCTCCTATCACACAGTATTATGTTATTTATTTCTGGATCTATACAATCAATCCTAAACATTCTGTAGTCCTTCAGCATCAAATGGCTGGTCCCAACCCTCTTTCTATCTCCTGGTCGCCTGTGTTGTCAGCTTTTAACTCCCAAAGTTTATTCATTAATATCTGTTCATATTAGTGAAACCATACAGAATCTGTCCTTTTGTTTCTGGCTAACTTCACTCAACATAATGTCCTCAAGGTTCATCCACATTATTATATGATCCATGCCTCTGTTCTGTCTTACAGCTGCATAATATTCCATAAAGTGTATATACCACAGTTTGTTTATCCATTCATCCATTGATAGACATTTTGGCTGCTTGCATCTCTTGGCAATTGTGAATAATGCTGCAATAAACATCGGTTTACAAATGTCTGTTTGTGTCTTAAGTTTCAGTTCCTGTGAGTATATACCTAGCAATGGAATAGCTGGGTCATATGGCAAATCTATATTTAGCTTCCTGAGGAACCTCCACACTGTCTTCCCGAGTGGTTGCACCATTCTACATTCCCACCAACAATGAAGGAGTGTGCCTCTTTCTCCACATCCTCTCCAGCACTTGTCGTTTTCTGTTTTTTGGATAATGGCCATTCTGGTAGGTGTGAGATGATATCTCATTGTGGTTTTAATTTGCATTTCCTTAATGGCCAGTGAAGTTGAGCATTTTTTCATATGTTTTTGAGCCATTTGTATTTCCTCTTCAGAAAAATGTCTGTCCATGTCTT
>PVKY010002208.1:0-26806 GCA_004027775.1 Bradypus variegatus | reverse complement strand
ATCAGAACCGGTTCAGCTGACTCTGGAGCCGGGGGTTCTGGGAACTGTCCCCCACTTGGCCTGGGGCCTCTCTGGCAGGGACCCAGGGCTGCCCTGGTGACAGCCACCGGGATGCCACAGCTTACAGAAACCTGAGCCTCTCGTGCCCCACCCCCGTCTCACTCCCTGGGGTGGGGTGCTCCTGGAAACACTGGAGCCCGAGAAACCAGCACCCCCTACCCTCCGGCAGGAAGCCCTGTGTCCCTGACCCCGAGGTCAGGCGGTGATAGCAGTGTCCGGGAGGGCAGAGGACAGCAGGGGGGCCAGGCTGGGGCACAGACGACCTGGGGCGACGGCCCGCCCGCTGGCTGCGTTCTCCTCCGCGTAACCACTGGAAATGCGGACAGTTCTCGGGGGTGTGACACGGATGATCGGTCTCTGTGTCTTGCCCGTCGTCACCTTGTCCCCACACTGCCGGCCTGGCACACACCGGCCAGCGGACCTCGTGCTTTTCCTGGGGGGCCCCCGTGCCTGGGGTTCTGCATGTTGACACCATAGGACTGAGGCTACCCCTTGGAGAGTTGCCCCCTTCCCAGCGGCAGCGGCAAAGGCCTTTTCCCATGTTTCTTTTCTCGAGAAGCCCGAGCAGGCCTTGACTGCCCCCTGCCCCCGGCCCCCCTCACGCTCACACGTCTGGGGCGGGTGGGATGTTTTCCTGCGTCTGCCCCTCGCCGGTGAGCCGCCTGCGGGCGGACTTTGCTTTCTTTTGCTGGGCATTCGCTGAACCCTCTCCCCCTTGGGGTGTCAGCTTGTTCTCTCCTGCCGGGGCCCCCCTCACCTGGGGGTCTGTGTCTGCACGTGGAGCTCCAGGCTGAGTCCCCAGCAGGGGGGGTCTCTGGGTCAGCATGGGAAGGAGGCTGGGGGCTGGGGGTCTGGCTCCCCAGCCTGGGTGCTCAGCGGGGAGGAGGGCAGGGCTGGCCCAGGAAGCCCGGGGTCACCTTGTGGTCCTCAGATACTCAGGGGACGGCCCCAAGGAGCCAGCTTAGGGTGCGGCAGGAGAGGGGCCCCGCTGGGGAGGGCTCCCGGTCAGGTGCTCCGCAGAGACGGGCCTTGATCAGCGGCCCAGCCGGTCCTTCACGGTTCCTCAGTTATCTCCCGGCGTCCGCACAAGGTGGGGTTTTATCCCCATTGCACAGATGAGGTGGGGGATCAGGGCAGGGGGCAGACCGAAGCTCAGGGGCCGCAAGGGGTTGGCCCAGGGTCCCCCAGCAGGGGCGGGAGGCTGAACCTGACCCTGGGTCCTTCTTGACGCCCACTGGTGCTTTCACCCCCTGTCCTCGGCCTGCCCTGTGGTGTGGAGACGCAGGCGATGCTGTGGGGCAGGGGCCTGAGAACCTCTGGGACCCAGGAGGACCCCCACACCCGGCTCCCCCCCCCACCCGCTCCTGGCGGCCCTGTTGTCCCATCCTCTCGTTGCATGCCAGGCGCCGCCAGCCTGCTTCCCACTGTCCACCACGGGCGGCTGGGGGTGGCCCTGTGTGCTCAGTCACCCTTGGGTCCGCGCTGGGTGGGGTGCAGGCAGAGATGCCGCCCTGGCAGGCTCCGGAAGGCCTCTGGGTTTCCCAGCCTGGGCATCTCCGCCTCCTCTTTGCCCAGCTCTCCACTTGTGCTGTGGAATATTTTCCTCTGGAAGGTGAACGGCCCGTGTTGTATGTGGCAGCAGGAGGCGATTTAATAGAATCCCTCCCATCTGGACGAGAGTCTCTGTGCTCCACACCCCCCATCTGCCGAGACAGACAGCTTTAATTGCCCCCGTGGTGGCGGTGAGCTTTCCTGCTGGAGAAGCAAGGGCTGAAACCACAGCCTTTAATTTTGTCTCCAAGCTGGTGGCTGCTTTCCCCGGCTCGCTCTCCACCACCCCTCCGTTCCCCACCTGGCAGAGTACGCCCCTCATCTCGCCTGCAGATGGAAATTTCCACGGGAGGGGCAGGGTTTTAACACTTGGCATTTGTCCCCCTGACCCAGGTCGGTCCCTTCCGAGGGGCCCAAAGACTGTGCCTGCTCGCTCCATTGCTCAGTTCTCCGTGCGGGCAGCATTCCCACGCCCGCCTTGTGCCCAGCAACCGTCCGAGGCCATGTGCAGTTAGGGGCAGGGTGGCTGGAACGTGGACCTGGCACCGGGCCACCCCCCTCGGCCACCTGTGCCCAGCACGCACCACGGCCTCCCTGACCCCACGTGTGGCGGCTCAGGTTGGCCTTCCCCGGGTGTCCTCGGAGTGCCAGCCACGGCAGAGCCCCAGGTCTGTGTGTCCTGGGGTCTTTGGGTGGCAGGCCAGGAAGCGCTGGTGGACGTCCTGGAGGAGGTGACGTGAAGCGGCAGGCGAGGCAGAGGGTGTTCTGGGTCAGAGGTCTCGTGGGGAGTGAACGCCCCCATGGCTTGACTGGAGGGATGGGGGGTAGGCTGCACCGAGGCTGCCGACCATGGCCAGGGCCTGTGAGCCCCATTAGGGGTGTGGGTCTGTTCCCGGGGGCTCTGGGATCTGCGGCGGGATCGTAAGCAGGCTGCTCCGATACCGGCTGTGACCCGCAGTGTGGCTGGGGCAGAGTGGAGAGCAGGGCCCATCAGGCTCCCGCCGCGCTGCCCGTCCGCCCGCTGCCTGGTTTTGTAAATGGGGTGCTGTCGTCGTAGTCGCGCGGGCCCCTGCGTCTGCGCTGCGTGGCCGGGAACATGTGCCGCCTGGTCCTCTCCGGAGTGACTGGCCATCCTGGCTCCCGGAATCCCAGAGCGGTCGGCAGCTGGTGGGGAGCCCGGGCCTGGAGCCGGCCAGCTCTGGTGAGCCTACACGAGGAACCTAGCCCCCCTGAGCCCGTTTCCTCACCTGAGCCCCCGGCGTGCCAACAGTACGTTCTCCCAGGGGTCGTGTTGGGAGTAGGTGGGCGTCCGTGCCACTGGGCCGGCATGGAGCCTGAGCGTGTTCTCGTGAGTTACCCCACCCCAGCAGGACGTGGGCAGGCACCAGGCCCGGTTTTGGGGGATCCTCCTTGGCGGTGACCTGAGGGCGCAAGACCACGCTGCCCGGAAGATGGGGCGTCCGAGTGCCCACAGTCACACCCGGAGGTCCTGCTCCCCCAGAGCTTCCTCCTGCAGCAGGCTCTGCCGGGTGGTGACGTGGGGCTGTGCCCGAGTCCTTGTCCGCGTGTGTTTCCCATGTGCTCCCCATTCTTGTGCCTGACCCACCCAGGGCGAGCCCCTCTTGAGCCCACCCCCAGCTCCTGCCTGCCCACAGGGAAAAGTCCCAGAGCTGCCTGACCTCGGCTGGCAAGCCCCTCTTCTGTCCCCACCGCCTGCCCCCAGGCCCTGCACCCTAGCCCCCGAGTGGGCTGGCTCAAGTGGCAGCAACTTCTGGGCTGGTGCTGGGAGGCACAGAGCTCCTCGGGGGCCAGAGGTCTTTCTGAATCTCGGGGTGTCCAAGAACTGAAGCTCCTAAGAGTTGCCACCCCCTGCCCCGGGCTCACCCACCGATGGGTGACGAAGGTGGCCGCCAACCCTCTGAGTCTGCAGGAGGGTTTCTGGTGGACAGGGCCGTGTCTGGAGGGGACCTAATTGCACGAATGGATCCAGGCCGCTGCAGCCCTGGCCCTGAGGCCCCTTCTTTGGACCCCCTCTCCTTTGGGTGTCATCTCCCAGCCAGGTGGCAGGTTTGTACTCCAGCTCTGCTCCGCCTGGCTGTGGGTGACCCCGGGCGGGACAGGCTTGGCCATTCCACCCTCCCCTGTCACCCTAAGAGCCCGTCCTAGCAGCTGGCGGAGGGGACAGTGTGTGCAGAGCCCTGTGGGGGGTGGGGGGAGGGGCCCCAGCAGCCAGGCTGAGCTTGGGCCTCTCCAGAAGGTCTCTGACAGCAGGGGACACACACGGTCCAGCTTTTTATTGCCGTCAGCTGTTTGCTGAGCGTCCCCGGGGTGACACTCAGAAAATGCCGGTTCCTGGGCCCTGGCTGCCGCGGCATGATGGTCAGGGTGCCAGGCTGTGTGGTGACCAGGCACCTGCCTGGGTCTGCTGCTGTCACCCGGGCACAGCCGGAGGTCGGCTTTGTCTCCTGCCCCCATCGCGGGCAGGGGGCCAGGCTCGTCCCCCACTGGACCCACTTGGAGCTGGGTGTGGGAACACCTTGTCTGCTGGCCCCGGGGCTGCGGTGTGGCCAGTGCTCAGGAGGGCCCTCCCTGCCCTCCCCTCGGGGGGCAGCCCCTGTTCCCTGGGGTGTGGGGCTCGGACCCCACAGCGTGGACAGGGAGTCCAGACTGGACTCCCCAACAAGGAGTGTTCTTTTAAATCGAGGTGAAATTCGTGGAACACACAACAGACCATTTTGAACTGCACGCCTCGGACGTTTAGCACGTTCACCCTGTTGTGCGAGCGTCGCCTCTGTCCGGTTCTGGGATGTTTTCATCACCCCCGAAGGAAACGCGGCCACACTCCCCACTCCCCTGCCCCCGGTGCGCGCTCTGTCTCGACAGCTGGGCCAGCTGTGCGGCTCCCGTGTCAGTGGTTCCACACGGCGCGTGGCCTGCTGTGTGTGCCGTCTTCCCTCGGCGTGACGGCCTCGCGGTTCATCGTGTCGTCGCGTGAACGAGAACTTCACTCCTTTTCACGGCGGAGTACCAGCCCGTTGTGCCAGGGTCCCGTTTTGTTTCTTCACCCGTTGGTGGACATTTGGGGGTGCGCACCTTTTGGTGACTGTGAACTGTGCTGCTGGGAATGAATATTTGTGTGACTTGTTTCCAGTTCTTTTAAGTGTACCCCTAAAGTGGAATTGCTGGATCATCTGATAATTAACTTTTTGAGAAACCGCCAGACTTTTCCACCGCAGTGGCCCCTTTTGACGGTCCCAGCAGCCACGCACACAGGTTCCAGTTTCTCCACATCCTGGTCAACACTTGTTCTTGTTAAATAAAACACCTGGTGGGTGTGAAGGGGTGTCTTGTGGTTTCGATTTGTTTTGAGCATCTTTTCCCCTGCTTTTCGGCCATTTGAATATCTTCTTTGGAGAAATGTTCTATTCCCATCTTTTGTCCATTTTTAAAGCGCATTGTTTCTCTTGGTTATTGAGTTATAGGAGTTCTTTATATATTCTGGATATTAAACCCTTATTGAATATATGATTTGCAACTCTTTTCTCCCAGTCTGTCCATGAGTTGTCTTTTCACTGTCTTGCGGAAGTTTCTTTTATTTTAATTGAAGTCCTATCGATCTCTTTCTTCTTTCATTACTGGTGGTTTTGGTTTCGTATCTAACAGTTCATTGTCAAGTTCAAGGTCACCAGGATTTTCCCATTTATTTACTCCTAAGAATTTTATGATTTAAGCTCTTAAATTTGGGTCATTGATACATTTTGTGTGAATCTGTGCACATGATGTGCGGGAGATGGGGGTCAGTTTCATTCCTTGACGTAGCTATCCCACTGTCCCGTTTGCCGGAGAGGCTGGCCTTTCCCCACCGAGTGAGCTTGGCATCCGGGTTGACGCCAGCCGGCCACACATGTGTGGGTTGATTTCTGGACTCTATTCCCTGGCTCTGTTTGTCCTCACGCCCGTACCACACTGATTTGATAGTGATAGCTTTGCAGTTAAGTTTTGAAATTAGAATGTGTGATGCACCCGACTGCACTTTTTAAAGATGGTTTTGGCTCTCTGGGGTGACAGGGAACACTTTGCCACATTTGCCCCTCCCTCTGCACATGTAATTTATTGTGGTGATTGTTATTTGTTTGGTGGGCCATTCAGAAGCAAGTTGCAGACATCCCAAGACTTCACTCTAAACATTTGCACGTTCATTTTCTTAAGAAAAGGATTTTCTTCTCCAGAATTATACCACCACCGCCACACCCGTGTAATTAAACATTATCTCATGTGTGGTCTCACAGTTGTCCTTGGCAGCTTTTAAAAAAATTTTAATGTGGCTCCAACCCAGGGTGACAGTTCACCCGTAACGGGCAAGTTTCTTCACTCTTGAGTCGTTTCTGGCAATTTTTTGTATCTGTCCCGACGCTGGCAGTTTTGAAGAGGCCTGGCTGGTTGTCTGTTTCCTTGTGCTTTGACCAGGCTAAACCTTTGTGCCAGTGAGACCGCACAGATGCTGGCATAGTGCTCTGTCCTGCTGTGCGGTGATGGGCTGGGAGGGGGTGGCTGCCACGCCGCTCGTGGAACATGCGAGTGACTAATGACAGCAAACACTGCAGGCCCTGATGAGGGCCTCCCGCATGCCAGACGTGCCGGCCGGGCACATGCCGTGACTCGCTGGCTCCTCGCCCCACCATCGTCCCCACTTGACAGATGAGAAAACTGAGGCATGGAGAGGGGTAGGTGGCTGGCGTCAGAGGAGGAGATGGGGCGTGAGCCACAGCCGGGTGAGCAGCCTTGCCCAGGACCCCTGCCCCACACGGACACCCGAAGGAAAGGCTCAGCTGAGGCACGGTGGGTTGTTACGTGAATGCACGACTGCCTCAGCTGGGCCTGGGGCGCCCTGCTGGCTTCCCGAGGCCTGTCCAGCCCTGCCGTCGTCGCTGTTTCCGCCCACCTTCCCGCCTCAGTGCCCACGGGGCCCCAGCACCAGGAGGGGCTCCACGGGGCTGGGTCCTGGCTGGGGTGCTCTGTGCAGCCTGTCACCCTGCAGACACGCATCCCCTCCTCCCCTGGCTGCTGGCCCTCCTCGCCCCCAGTGCCGGGGTATCCCGGCCCCAAGCAGCTCACGCCTGGACTGTCTCCTCCCGCAGACGAGGATGTGTGTGTGTTCAAGTGCTCGGTGTCCCGGGAGACGGAGTGCAGCCGCGTGGGCAAGCAGTCCTTCATCATCACCCTGGGCTGCAACAGCGTCCTCATCCAGTTCGCCACCCCCAATGGTGCGTCCCCCTTCTGCCCCCATGCAGCCGCAGGCCGGGCCCAGAAGCCAGGGTGCGCCGCTGCCAGCAGAAATCAGAGCCCCCCAGGGGCAGGATGGCCACCCCGGGGTCCCCTCGCCCAGCCCCTCCATGCTGGCTCCACCAGATCTTTGGGGGCCCAGCTCAGTGTCCACTCCTCTGGGAGGAGCCGTCAGGTGGGGGTCTGGGCCCGAGGCATCCCCTCCCCAGAGAGCCTGGCTGGCCCCGGCTCTGACCCAGAAGCTCCCTCAGCTTGTCTCTGACGGAGGCATCTCCCCAGCGCTCAGAGCAGAGCCCCGAGCCCACCTGCCCTCGTGCAGCCAGCCGGGCTTCCGGGCCGAGGCACTGTCGTACAGCACACGAGTAGTCCAAACTCATTGTTTATGCTTTAAGAGGTCCTCATCCTCTGTCCTCCTTTTTTACTTGATGTAACTTGGTGGTGCTCGCTGAGGGGCCGCCAACACCGCGTCCTGCCGGCGGGTGTGTGTGCTCTGGGGCACGTGTCCTCTGACTGTTCCCGGGCAGCCCCCCTCTTCCGGGACATCGAGGGACTGGCGCATCCCTGGTGCCCACAGCCTCGCCCGGGCACTGCCCGAGCCTCCCGGTGGCCTGCGGTCCCGTGCCCAGGCAGGCCCGCCTCAGCAGGCAGGCACCCTGTAGAGCTCCGGCCACCCTGCCTCTCGCGAGGAAGGCCCAGGCCACTCTCAGCCCCGCTGAGCTCCCCTCCCCAAAGCACAGGGAGGCCGGCTCCTCGGTTACTGCCTGGCAGGTCCACGTGCCCTTCTTCTTCCCCTTTAAATTGAAACCCTGCCGGAGGTAGAAGGTCAGGGTGTGCAGCTGGACAGAAGAACAGCCGCCCGGCTCACCCGAGACACCCCTCACCACGGGCCAGGGCCCCGCTCCCACCACCCAGAGCCCTGGCCACCAGCCTCCCGGGCCGGCTCGCCGGCTGCCCCGCGGTGACCTGGCTGCCCCTTCCAGATTTCTGTTCCTTCTACAACATCCTGAAGACCTGCCGCGGCCACACCCTGGAGCGCTCCGTGTTCAGCGAGCGGACGGAGGAGTCCTCAGCCGTGCAGTACTTCCAGGTGGGCGCACGGCTGCTCTGGGCCATGACGCCTTCCCGCCGGCCCTGCCGGCCCCCCACAGGAGTGCGGTGTCCCCTGGGAGGCCGCGCGGCACGGACCAGACAGACCTGGGCCAGGCCCTGGCTCTGCCCCTTCGCAGCCCCGCGACCACGGGCAGGGGTCCTCCGCTAGCTAGGCCTCAGTTTCCTCATGTGTGGAAAGGCAGTGGGGTTGCTGGAAGGATGAGGTCGCAGGTAAGGTCCAGGCCCTTGGGAGCCATGGGTGACAGTGCTAGAACAGTCAGAAGGTTCTGGAAGGACATGGCTGCAGGTGAGGCCCAGGCCCATGGGAGCCATGGGTGACAGTGCTAGAACAGTCAGAAGGTTCCGGAAGGACATGGCTGCAGTTGAGGCCCAGGCCCATGGGAGCCATGGGTGACAGTGCTAGAACAGTCAGAAGGTTCCGGAAGGACATGGCTGCAGGTGAGGCCCAGGCCCATGGGAGCCATGGGTGACAATGCTAGAACAGTCAGAAGGTTCTGGGTGCTTCCTGCCTGCCAGGCACTGGCCTGAGCATTTGTATGCATGTACAGGAAACAGCTAAGAAGTAAGTGCTATTTAGGTCCCCATTTTATGGAAGAGAAAACTGAGGCTCAGAGAGGTTAAGTGACTGGCTCCCAGTCACACAGCTATTGTGCAACAGAGCCAAGATGGGAAGCCAGGCCTGCCCGTTGTCTCCCAGTGGACACTGTGCCCCACCGGCCTGGCACTCTGGGTCTGGGGTCCTGTTTTATCTGCTCCTTCTCTTCTCTGGGGGCCCCCAAGACAGGCCCCCTGGCCCCTGATCCCAGAACCCTGCGCATGGCAAACCGGCACGCCCCTGGGTGGCTTTTGGGCCCAGGTGGCAGCAGCTGGGTCCTTCTGGCCGTGGCAGCTGCCGTGTCCCTCACGGGTGCAGCCGGCAGGTGCCGGGGGTGGCTGGGGCCCCCGGCCGTCTCTCTGCAGCGTGCCCTGCTGCCATGGGCGTGCCTCTGTTCCAGTTTTACGGCTACCTGTCCCAGCAGCAGAACATGATGCAGGACTACGTGCGCACGGGCACCTACCAGCGGGCCATCCTGCAGAACCACGCCGACTTCAAGGACAAGGTGAGCCCAGGGCCGAGGCGCCCGCTGCTGCCTGCCCCGGTGGCCCCGTCCTCCGATTGCAAAAGTAGAGTCTGCTCATCATAGAAACTCCAGGAGGAGCTCGGCAGGCTCAGCGTGGTGGGAGACGCTGCCACCGTGTCCCTCAGCCACGACCCCAGCCTCGGGGCGCCGAGGTTTGTTTACTTTTTTAGTCCCCTTGCCCTCTCCTTTCTGTCCAGTTAAAAACCAGCTGATTCTTAAAGGCCAGGACACAGGCAAGTCCTCGGTGATCTTTCCTGCTGCTGCTGCTGTTTGTCACTTGTTAGGACTTGTCCGGTCTTAACCTTAGATGACGGCTGCTGTTCTCTCCCTGTCGTAAGCTTCTCAGCGAAGAGGCCGCCTCATTTATCACCCCAAGGACGGACTCAGCCTAGGTCACTTTTTAGTTGTCCTTCACTTTAAATGTCTTATATCGTGATTGTTATACTTCAAATAAAATTTGCCCTTTTAACCATTTTCAAGTGTGCAAGGCAGTGACAGCAGGTACGGTCCCACGTTGAGCTGCCGTCGCCGTAACTTCTCCGTTCCCCCAAGCACACGCTTGGCACCCCTTCCCCAGCCCCACAACCGTAATCTCCTTTCTGTCTCTCCACATGTGTGCTTATTTTAGATGGTTTATGTGAGTGGGATCATACAGCGTTTGGCCTTTCCCGAGCGCCGTGTCTTCAGGGTCCATCCATGTTGCCGCACGATTGGAACTTTGTTCCTTTTCACAGCGGAATGGTACACCATCGCGTGCATTTACCACCTGCTGTTGACTCCTTCATCTGCTGGCAGACACTCGTTTTCTCTTTCTGCCAGTTATGTTTAACGCTGCTATGTTCTCCCAATTTTTTCCCCCTGCATATTTAAAAATATATTTTAGGGTTACTTAATTTTACTTTTTTAATTTGTTCAAAATTGGAATATATTATACATACTTTTCCTGCAAAACACTTAAAAATTTTTTTTTTAATTTGTAACATATATTACAGCCTAACATTTCCCATTTCCCATGCACGATTCAGGGGCGTTACAGACAGTCACAGTGTCGTGCTGCCCTCACCCCCACCCGCTACCCAGCCACGCCCCACACACACCTAATCTAATGTGTTTTGGGACCTCACCCGCATCCTGCTGCTTTCCTCTGGGGCTCTCCATCTCGTGGCTGCACTGCCACTTGTCTAAAAGCTTCCTTAGTTCCTTGTAAACCTTCTTTCTAATATTTCCAAGTACCGTTCATTCACAATGAAGGGAGACGCCCGAGCGTAGGTGTGCGCAGGTGTTAGACAGCGGCCATCTGTCCCTCGCCTCTCGCCCTGTTGCCCTTTGACCTGAGTCTCTTTTCACTTTCTAACCAGACAGGAGTTAGTGGTTTTCCTTGACGTGCCCCGGGGGTTCTCCCTTGGGACCCTGCAGGGCCTTCCAGAGCCCTGTGCTCCCTCGCAGCTGCTGTCCAACTTGTGAGTTGTGCTCAGGGTCTGGGAAGTGCCTGCCCCCTCAGTCGGCTTCCTTCCACCTCTCCCAGGACGGACCTCCATTGTCGGGTTCATCTAGGGCCCTGAGGGCACCCCGAGGCCCTCCACCTCAGCGCCCCAGCCTTCCCCTGCTGGGTGCTCCCTCGGAGCCAGCCCCACACCCAGAGCTGGGTCCACCTGAGGCTCCGTCTGTGTCCGTGCTGTGGGCCTCAGGTGTCACCACCCAGCGGGCGCTTATTCCCGAGAGGCGCTGGGGCCCCGGTGCCAGTGAGGGCCCCCCCCACTTTGTGCCTGGACGGCTCACAGCCGAAACTCTCCCCTGTCTCAGCTGTGCTGCCATCTTCCCACCCAGAACCGTGGTCCCCGAAATCCTTCCTTCTGGGCAGCCTCTGGCATTGAGGAGAAGAGACCATGGGGTGGGGCCCGGGGCTGAGTGTACACGTGAGCAGTGTGAGAATGTGCTCGGGCACAGCCTTCAGCTCCTGCCTTCCCTGCCGTGGGGCCCGGCCCTGCGCTGTCCCCTCCCTGCCTGTCCCCTTTGGCTCCCAGGCTCAGCCAGATGCTGCACGGCCAGGCCAGGCCCCTGGCCTGGCTGGTCCTCTCAGTTTCCCCCTCTGCCCCCAAGCTTGTGAGGGCAGACGCAGGCTGAGGGCAACTGCAACCAGGCCCCCAGCCAGGCCAGGTGGCGGCACACAGCGAGGCCGGGCCTGGAAAGAGCTCTGGCCGGGGCTCCCATCCTGGTGCCCGCATGGCCATCGTGCCTGCTCCGACCGCCCCTCTGTCCCCAGATTGTTCTCGACGTCGGCTGTGGCTCGGGGATCCTCTCGTTTTTCGCTGCCCAGGCCGGAGCAAGGAAGATCTACGCGGTGGAGGCCAGCACCATGGCCCAGCATGCCGAGGTCAGTGGCTGTGGGCGCCCCTGCCCGTCCCCTCCAGGCTGACAGCGACAGGGCACCCCGGGAGAGCCGGGAACTTCCGAAGAATGCCCTAAGTTCCCAGAGGCCTGACTGCTGGCTCCAGAGGGGCCTGAGGCGGAGACTTCTGTACTCGGGTCTCTCTGTCATCCCCAAAGCAGAGTGCTTGGAGGGAGGCACCAGGCCTGCAGGTGTCACTCCTTGGCTAGCGGCCACTCCCCTGGGGCCAGGCCATCGGGGGCCTTTGGAGGCTGGACGGCAAAGTCAGTGCTCGGTGACCCCTCTGGGCCCTGCTTCCCACCTTCACAACCTGTGGATACCACCAGTTTTTCATTTGATAAGTCGGTGTTGTCTTTTATTTACGTATTTATTTATTCACTTAAACCTTCATTCCAAGCACTCAAAATTCAAAAGCTGTGAAAAGGTCAACAGGGAAAATGCTTCCCTGCCCAACCCCTGGCTCCTGACCACCGCGTCCCCCTCACTGGACTCAGCAGGATCCTTCTAGAGCTGTCCCGGGGATGCTGATGCGAGCCGGGGTTTCTCCTGCCTCCGCCCAGCCCGTCTACCCAGCGGCTCCTCGCTTCGCCGCGCCCCTTGCGTTAACCCTTTCTGGGGATGGCCGCGGAATGCCGGGTAGTGCTAAGTGGCCACCGAGCCCCCGCTGCTGGGACAGGCCCTGGCCGGTCGGTGTGCAGAGCCGTGCCGGGCCACTCCGACCCCTGACCCCCGAGCCCCGGGCCGCCTCCCGGGCCGGAGGGTGTGGCAGATGCGCACTTTGGCGGCAGCCTCCGAGCACCCCATGCCGGCCGCCTGCCCGCAGGTGCTGGTGAAGAGCAACCACCTGACGGAGCGCATCGTGGTCATCCCCGGGAAGGTGGAGGAGGTGTCGCTGCCCGAGCAGGTGGACGTCATCATCTCGGAGCCCATGGGCTACATGCTCTTCAACGAGCGCATGCTGGAGAGCTACCTGCACGCCAAGAAGTACCTGAAGCCCAGCGGTGAGCGCCCCAGCCCCCCACAAAGGCCAGGCCTCTTCCTGCCCGACCCCTCCAGAGAACCCCCGGCCGCCCCTGCCCTCACGTGCCCTCCTCCCCAGGGCTGCTGGGCCCTCTCCGGCTGGGAGCGGGGACCGTGGTGGGAGACGAAAGGTTGTTTGGTGGCAGCTGCTTTCCCAAGGAGCCGGCCTGTCCTTGTCAGCCCTCAGCACTCGGCTCAGGGCTCTGCTCTCCTCAGCGTCAAGGAGAGGGAACCTGGGGGTCATGCGTGTGCAGGGCGAGTGGGGGGGTTTGTACAGGTGAGTGGGGGTTCGTGTTCGTGCGTGGGTGCCTGTTGCCCCCTGTCAGCCTGGGTCACCGTGCTGGCCTGACAGGGGCAGCTGGCTCTGGGCCTCTGAGTGGCAGGTGTTGGTTTCTGCCTGTCTGCGTCCGGGCCTGAATGAGGGTCAGCCTCCGTCACAGTACGTGTCCGTGTCTCTGCTCAGGTCTGAGTGCATGTCCAGGACTGAGCACCCCATACGCATGAGGGTGTGTGCACAGCCCAGGGGCCCTGGCGGGGGTAGCAGCCATGGCCGAGCACAGGAAGCCGGTGGAGTGCTAGGCCCCCGGTGGGCAGGGACGGGTTGGTTGGTGGGGCAGTAGCCACGGGACCCTCGGGTCTCGCTGGATCCGGGCCGCAAGGACCGGCTGTGGGCTCTCCCGGCCGTGGGAGACGGCTGCTGTTTCCCCCGCCACTGGGGCCCGCGCTCTGGGTTTGAGTGGGAAGCAGCCCTGGGGGGGTGGCTTCCGCAGCAGAGTGGGCTCCTCTGGCCCAGCCCACACCCTCTGCCCCCCGTCTCAGGCCGAGGGAGGTGGGGGGTTCCAGTGGGCAGCTGCGGGCTCCCCTCACTAGCCGGTGGCCTGTCGCCTGCCCTCCCTACCAGCGTGGGCACTCGCTTTTGTTCGTTTCAAGAAGCTCATTCCATAGCTAAAGGGGACCCTTCCCCCAGCTGCACCCCTCCTGGCCAGCAGGAGCCAGAGGGGCCTTTAGGGCTGGGGGCACGTCTCCCGTGACTCCTGCCCCCCCCGGGGTCTAGCCAGCTCCTCTAGCAGGTGGCCCAGCCTGTGGCCTGGCTGGGGACAGGAGAGGCAGAGACCCTGGGGAGGAGGCCCACGTCTAGAAGCCAGCTGACCAGAGTCACCCAGGGGCGGCTGCCTGGACCCGAGAAACAGCACCTTTGGCGTGGCCACTGTGGCTGGCAGCGTGGAAGATGCTGTCGGTTTCCCTGTATATGCACCCATGAATGAGTGAACGAGGGGCCGGAAGGCCAGGGCAGGGGGTTCCCGTGGAGGCTGTGCCAGGCCCTGTGGGAGGCCGTCCCTGATGCCAGCACCCTTCCCTGCCCCCAACCCCCAGGAAACATGTTCCCCACCATTGGTGACGTCCACCTTGCACCCTTCACGGACGAACAGCTCTACATGGAGCAGTTCACCAAGGCCAACTTCTGGTGAGTACCCTGCGGGGGCTGCCCGCTTGGGGTGGCCCAGAACCCCCAGTCGGACCTGAAAGACATGGCCCGGATGCAGGCCTGTTGGGAGAGGGCCGGGGCTGCCCCAGCTGCCTCCCCTGCGGCTGGTGACCTTGCCATGGGCTGGGGGCCCCCGCAGGTACCAGCCTTCCTTCCACGGGGTGGACCTGTCGGCCCTCCGAGGTGCCGCTGTGGACGAGTATTTCCGGCAGCCGGTGGTGGTGAGTGAGTGGGGGCACCCGCTAGGGTGCCGGGAAGGGGCAGGGGCACCCAGTGAGGACGTGCCACCCACAAACCGTTACTCGATGGCTGAGCCTCAGTGAAGTGACCGACTGGATTTTCACATTGAGACTTCGGAGGTGGCATTCACGTCTGTAGTTCAAAAGTCAAAAAGTGTAAAGGTGAAAAGCCTCCCACCTGTCCCCAGCCCACACTCCTCCCACAGGCAAACAGGATTTCTTGTATCTCTTTCCAGAGATGATTCTATACCTCAACATGCACATATAAATTCATATTTTTTTTTAACTTTTTTTTTCCCCCTCACAAAATATAACAAAAGCAACATATAGTTCCTAATTTCTCTGGGTCCAGAGAACATAACTGTATGATTTCAGTCCTTTGAGACTTGCTTTATAACCTGGTGGGGCCTGTTTCGCCTAATGCTCTCTGTCCACTTGGAAAAAAAAAAAGATACTAATCAAGGGCAGTGTTGTGTTAATGCCATTTAGGTGACACTTCTACTCATGTTGGTCACATCCTCTCTACTGATTTTTTACTCTGCTTTTTCTGTCTCTTCCTGAGTACTTATTTCTCCATTTAGTTCTGAAAGCTTTATATCTTTTGACCCTGTTTTATTAGTGGCATGTAGATAGAAGATTATGTCTTCTTGTTGGAGTGACTCTTTTATCTTTATGAAATGTGCTTTTTTTTTTTTAAATCTCTATTAACACTTCTTGCCTTAGGGTCTACTTTTTCCTGATAGTAGTTCAGCAGTACTGGCTTCCTTTTGGTTAATCTCATAGAATATATCTTCTGCAACCTTGTATTTTCAACCTTTTTGTGTCCTTATACTTAAGGTTCGTCTCTTGAAAGTAGCATATAATTGTGTGTTTTTTAGCCAGACTGAAATTTTTGTCTTTTAATTAGAATATTTAGACCATTTATGTTTAATGTAATTACTGGCACCTATGGGTATAAATCTATCACCTTGTTATTTTTCCATTTATCTCAACTGCTCATTTTTTTTTTCCTCTTGTCTTTTGGTTTAATGAAGTCTATTTTGTTATCTGTTTCCCTTCTCTTGATGTCTTTTGCTAGTTTGGGGAGCATCTGGGGCAGTAACTCTTTAAACACTGCCTCTGTCCCACTCGAGTTTCTCCTTTTGGGACTCTGATTTTATGCACATTAGGCCTTTTCACCATGTGTCAAGTGACTCTTAGACTCGTTTCTATATTTTCCATCCTTCTTTCTGTCGTTTCATTTTCATATTTTCTACTGCTCCATCTTCCACTTCTCTTTGCTGTGTCTAATCTGTTCTACCCATATTTTGAATTCTTTCAGTTATTGTGATTTTCCAGCTCTAGAATTTCATTTTGATTATTTTTTATTATCCCAGATCTTTGTGACATTGTTTTTTTTTTTTCCTTGAACATATTAGTTATATCTTTGATCACTTCAGTATCTGGATGTGTTTCTGTTGTATATTCTCTCAGTTTTTGGTCCCAGTCCTGTGGTCCTGTCTCTTGGACCTCCGATTATTGAATGCCGGATTGAAATATTGTAGGGCTCTGGGTGACGTTTTCCTTTCCACTGAGGATTTGTTTTTCTCCTGGCAGGCAGGTAGCCCTATGGACAGATCACCGGGCTCTTCTCAGGCCTCAGCATGAAACGAGATGTCTGCAGGTTGTTCCTTAGACTCGCCGAGGCTGGCCTAGTCCTAATTCCTGGTTTCCCCAATGGACACTGGGTCTCGAACATTCTTAAAACAAACTTTTATTTATGTGTGTTGTATCTGCTGATATTCTATCAGTATTTATGGGTAATAAAAACTAAATCCAAGAAATTAAGAGTACAAATTTAATTCATTTTTTAACATATTTTAGAGCATTTGTAGGTTTACAGAAAAACCATGAAGATAGTACAGTGCACTCATATGTGCTCGTTTTCCTTATCAACATTTTGCATTACTGTGGCATTTATTCTTTTTAAAACAATAGTAAACTCATCTCTTATTAGCGTAAATAGCATCTTTTATGAAAAACAACTATCCCCCGCCCCCCACAAATTTTTCGGCCAGAAGGGTCGAATTGTTCCACAGCTGGAAATCTCTGTAACCCCTGACTCACTTGAGGACAGCAAGTTCAGACATCTGCTTCTGCATTTCATTTGTTGTGATATCACAGGTGTTAAGGGTAGGAATAAAAAAGGCAAAAAGTTTAGGAAAATAAGGGGATGGCCTGGAAGGGATGGGACTTTGAGAACCACTGTTTGGGGGCACAGCCTGCTTTTCAGTCTCTTAGAACCGGCTTTCTGTCTGGTTTCAGACGCTGCAGCTCACTTTTCTGCCTTTCTCTTCTCGTTAGCCTCTTGGCCCCTTGGCTCCTGGCTGCCTTGGCTACCCCGAGCTGCTATTTTGTCCCCCCCACCCTAGAAGGCTGCTCAAAGGTCCAGGGAGCGCAAGCCCAGATGCCCTGCGGCCAAAACAGGAAACACCCCAAGAGGAAAGGCGGGGGCCAGAAGGGGCTTCCCCAAGGCGGTCGGTCCCTTTGCTCTGGGGTATTGACCCTTGACGTCCCAGCTGGGGCTGCTCTCTGGTGCTTTCCAACAAGCGGCTTTTCCCTCTTTGTGTTTTATTCGGCCTGTATAGTTCCTGACAGGTGCACTAGCCTGATGCCAGATCTCCATCCTCCCTGGGAGCCGACGCCAGCACAGCCCCGTGACTTCCTTTTGCACTTACTGGTTTATCTTGGTAGTCTTTCCACGTCGGCCCTCCACGTGGTGTCTCATGGATGGGCCGTCGCTGGCGTAACGAGATGGTTTCCAGTGTGTTGCTACTACAGAAACTGTAATTACACATGTGAGGGTGGACACGCACGCGTGTGCCTGTGGGTTTGACTCCCAGGGGTGGAAGGGCCACGTCTTTGAGGCATATGGACACTTGTCATTTTGAGAACTGTCACCAAACTGCGCCCCACGTGGATTGCACTGGTTTACCCGCCCTTTAGTGTGTCTGAGGAAGACAAGCTAGCTTGAGCCCCATGACCCTGGAGGCCGAGCCCAGACCCAGGCTGCAGGGCAGGGCTCTCCCCTTCCTTGCCGTCTTCTGCCCCCCAAAGCCAAGTCCCGCCCGTGGTCTCTCCAGGACACATTTGACATCCGGATCCTGATGGCCAAGTCTGTCAAATACACAGTGAACTTCCTGGAAGCCAAAGAAGGAGATTTGCACAGGTAGCGCCCTCCACCCCCTGCTCCCGGTGCCGCCCTGCATCTCCCTGGCAGTCTCCTGCTGCCCCAGGAGGGCGGGAGGCGGGGATCCTGGGACTCAGCATCCGGCCACCCACCTCTTCTCTCCCAGCAGCCACTGCCCTTTGCCTTCCTTCCAGGATAGAAATCCCATTCAAATTCCACATGCTGCATTCAGGGCTGGTTCACGGTCTGGCTTTCTGGTTTGATGTTGCTTTCATCGGCTCCATGTGAGTGCGGCGGGGCAGACCTGCTGCCCCCCTGCTGAGTGCTTCCTCTGGGGGGGGGCTGGGAGGGTGCCACTGCCCCTTCCGCAAGCAAGCAGGAGGCCCTGCCAAGCAGGAGGCCGGTCTGAGAGGTGCCTGGGGACTCGCTCTTGGCACACACGTCAGGGAGTGAGTTCCACGTGCCCATGTGCACATATGGGCCTGGGACTGCCTGTGTGGCCAGCTTGTCTCAGCTCTAGGGCCTTTTTGGGGCGCCCCATGGGGGTAGCTGGGGGAGCTCAGGGTGGCAGCCCGAGCAGTGGCTCTGGCCCAGCCACACCCATGCCTCTTCCTGCCCGGCAGCATGACCGTGTGGCTGTCCACGGCCCCCACGGAGCCCCTGACGCACTGGTACCAGGTGCGGTGCCTGTTCCAGTCCCCCCTCTTCGCCAAGGCCGGGGACACGCTCTCAGGGACATGTCTGCTTATTGCCAACAAAAGGTGGGGCCCACCGCCCGGGGCAGGGGCCTGGGGTGGGTGGCGGGTGCCAGCTGCGCCAGGCTCACGGCTGACCCCGTGGCGCCCCCAGACAGAGCTACGACATCAGTATCGTGGCCCAGGTGGACCAGACAGGCTCCAAGTCCAGCAACCTGCTCGACCTGAAAAACCCCTTCTTCAGGTAGGATGGGGTTCGGCCGGCCCTGGGGGGTGCGCCCCGGCCCCAAAGCCCCACCTACTCGGTCATCTCTGCCGCAGATACACAGGCACGACGCCTTCGCCACCCCCCGGCTCCCACTACACGTCCCCCTCTGAGAACATGTGGAACACGGGCAGCAGCTACAACCTCAGCAGCGGGATGGCCGTGGCCGGTGAGTGGGGGCCCTGGCCCCGCGTTCCCCACCGGGCCCCCCCTCCAGGGCCCCCCTGACGTCCCCTCCTCTGGCGCAGGGATGCCCACGGCCTACGACCTGAGCAGTGTTATTGCCGGCGGCTCCGGCGTGGGCCACAACAACCTGATTCCTTTAGGTGAGGGGCCGCGGCCCAGGGTGTGGGGCACAGGGCAGGCCTGGGTGGGCCGGGGCTGGGGGCTGGCCCCCGGGGTCCATCTTCTGTGCCACCGTCGCCATCTGCTTCTCCTGCTGAGGCCCGGGATCCTCTCTGCCTCGCTCTGCTGCCCCCCGTGTGACGTGAGAGCGTGAGTGCGGGTGCCCACCGGGCCGGGGCGGGCGGGGGGCGGTGACACGGGCTCCCTTCCTTCCCCCTCTCGCCGCGCAGCCAACACGGGGATCGTGAACCACACCCACTCGCGGATGGGCTCCATAATGAGCACGGGGATTGTCCAAGGTAACGGGGTGGGCAGTGTGAGCGTGCCACCCACCCGTCCTCTTGCCCGCTCTTGCTCCTCTGATCTGCGGTTCTGGGGGGCCAGGGGGACATGGGCCGGCCCCTGAGCGCTGACACCCCCTCTGCAGGCTCCTCTGGCGCCCAGGGTGGCGGCGGCGGTGGCTCGAGCGCCCACTACGCGGTCAACAGCCAGTTCACCATGGGCGGCCCCGCCATCTCCATGGCCTCACCCATGTCCATCCCCAGCAGCAGCGTGCACTATGGGAGCTAGGTGGGCCCTGGCGGCGAGTGGTCCACGAAGCCAGGAGACCACGACGGGACCCGGCTGCCCTGGCCTGTTCTTGGGATACCAGGCTCCCGGAGGGCCCCGTCCTCTTTGCTATGGGAACTTGGACACTTTTTTACACCACGTTGCCGCCACCCCCACCGTCACCCCCCACCCCAGGCCCCGAGCGCGTGTCGCTGCCATATTTTACACAAGATCATGTTGCGGGAGCTTCCAGTCCCCTCCTGCCCTCTCTGTCCCAACCTGGGCTGGACAGCGTCCGGAACAGGCATGTCTGGGCCTGACAGCTGCAGCCGGAAAGGGCAGGGGTGGTGAGGAGGGGCACTGCCCCCCAGGCCTCCTTGCCTGCCTGCCAGCCTGGGCCAGGCCTCCCCTCAGCCACCAGGCCTGGGGTGTGGAGGCCGTGGCATGCTGCTTTTTTTTAATTTTATTTTTTTACGGAAAGAACCAGTGTCAATCCACAGACTTTCGGAGAAGCCCGGCCGGCCGGGCCGAGCCAGCAGCCCCTCTCCCCCAACTCAGAGCTCAGTGGTGAGGGGCAGGGGCCAGGCTTCCAGGGCGCCCGCAGGCCCCCTCCCCACCAAATGGGTTCACCTCACACTTGAATGTACAACCGAGCCCGGCTGTTGGGAAGGCCTCCGTCCTCCGCCCACCTCCTGCTGCTGGCCTGCGCCCAAGCCCCTCCAGGTCAACCTCTCCCCACCTCCAACAAGAGTGGGACAGGCCCCCGGCCTCAGCCACTCGGGCAGACGCAGGAGCCTCCCCCGTCGCTTGTGGAGGGCGCCCTGGGCCTGTGTGTTTCCCTCGGTTCGTGTAGACGCTCCCGTCCCAGCCTGGGAAGGGGACTGGCAGGGGCTGCTCCCTCCAGAAAACCAAACAAAACACAAAATAAACCAACAAGGAAATGTACATTTCAGCACAGGCAGTTTTCTTCTCCTTCTGCTCCCCTTTTTCTAATACCCCAAACACAGACATGGTGGAGCTCAGGGTGGGCCCTGAGGCGGTGGCCCAGCGAGCCTGGGGTACGGTCCCCATCGTCCTGCTGCGTTGGCAGGGACAGCAGGCCCCGCGGGCAGTTCCTGGGCACGGGGGGAGTGGCCCTGCTCCCCGGTCACCTGCCCACCCCCGTGCTGGAAGTACCTTGCTCGGCTGCCCCATCCCACCTTTATATAAATTCTCTGAATCACCTTTGCATAGAAAATAAAAGTGTTTGCTTTGTAAGAAAAGTGTGGCAAGTAGCAGAGTGATCTCGGGGTGCTGTCGTCTGGGGGGCAGGGCAGCCCGGGCAGAGGCGTCCCTGCACACCATCTCCCTGAAAGAGAGTCTTGGGAGCAGCCCATGACCTCCAGGCTCAGTGGGCCCCCCAATCCCAGCTGGGTAAACAGCTTACCCCCGGGTCCATGGTGGGCTAGGAGGCTGTGGTGGGCTGTGGCAGGGAGGGTGGCGGCAGCACGGTGGGGGGCAGGGATGTGGCTTGGGGGGCAGGAGCCACGTGTGCCGAAGGCAGCGGCTGAAAGAAGTACAACTGACCCACGTCCCCAGGGTGAGCATCGGGGTGGGGAGCCGGCCCCCGCCCCACTTGGGGCTGCCCACCCCCAGCCCATGCCGTACCTTACAGCCCAGGGCCAGGAGGGTGTGGAGCAGCACCACCGTGGACAGCAGCGCCATGGCCGCGAATTTGGTGTCCTCGCGGACGACAGGCCACAGGGTGAGCACAAGGCCCATGGCCGACAAGGCCAGGGCCAGCGCCCCCAGGAGCCACTGCAGCCATGGCACAGGGATGAGCCACAGGACCTGGGGTGACAGGGGCTGCTGGCTACCACCCCATTGGGGACCCTGGCCCACACGGCCCAACCCGGCCCGGGCCCCACTCACCACGGTGGGGATGAAGACGAAAAGGGAGTAGCCATACAGGCACACCGTCTCCAGGAAGGTGTAAGGCCCCATGCGCTCCCGGGCACCCGCACGCCACCGCAGGAAGCCCCACAGCGCCAGCGGCACCAGCCATGCGTAGCAGTAGATGGCGGTGCCGGCCACGGTCACTGGGGGTGAGAGCCACCCACAGCTGCTCACCCTGTGGTTCGCCAGCACCCCTGGCCCCCCACCTGCGGGGCCCCATCCACTGGGCTTACCCTTGTGGAACTGGGGGCTGTAGTGGATAGAGGGGTCCCTCCTCTGGGCCAGCAGCAGTGTCAGGTTGCCAGTGACGGCCAGGACGAAGGCCAGCGTGGCACAGATCCAGAAGGGGCCTGGGGGTGGGGCAGGGGGACATCAGGGTCCTGGGCCCGGAGCTGTTCCCTCCTCCCAGAATCCTCTTCCCTCCTTCCCTCACCTCCCTCCTCCGAGAGGCAACCCCGCCCACCCCCGGAAAAGTGCTCTTCACCCTCTAGGCTCTTTGCTTCTCCTGGCTCCCAGCACCCTCTGTCACCCTCTGCAATCTTCCGCGTCTCCGTCTCCCTGAACAAGTGGTAAGTCTCATGCTCTCTGTGAGCTACTCTGCTTTGTGCTCAGCTGCATCTCCAGGACGCAGTGCCCAGAATCATCCAACTGAAGAATGCACAGCCCCACTCACCGTACAGGTCTGGCCGATTCCGCAGACGGTGCCGGACAAAGCTGTGGCCAGGCCAGGGCAGCAGCGAGCCTCGGATGCGGTCCAGCACCTGTGGGGGACAAGGCCAGCCCGGGGTGGGGGGAAAGCTGCCAGTGGCTCCCCACCGCCCTCAGAGGGATGGGGCCAAGCCTCCAACCTCTCTCCACATCCAACCTGAAAGAGCTCTCCTCTGCCTTCGGGGCTTCTGTATAGAACGTCCCATAGCTTGGAACCCCTTCCCCTGGCCAGCTCCCATCCCTTCCGGGCCTGCCATCTTCCTGATGGCTTCTCCCTCCCCTGGGTTTAGCTGCTCTGAACTGCCCTTGCTACCTCCCCTCCCACCCCCAATCAGGACAGTCAGCGAGCCCCGGCATTTTCCTTCCACCTTTCTCCTCTGCAGCCCTGCTTTGTCATTACCCCCCCCTTCCAGCCCTCCAATCGGGGTTCCCCGGCATGTCTACTCATCCCACTTCTGCTCTAAACCCTTCCAGCACCTCATTTCTTTCAAACGCCTTACCCAAGCTCACGAGGCCCTCTGTGATCCAGCTTCTGCCTGTCTGTCCCACCTCATCTTGCAGCACTGCCCCCCAACCCCCCACTCTCTGGGCAGATTCAGTGGCACAAAGATTCTGCAACAGCTCACACCGTCACTCGCCCTGCCCCTCTGGGCCTGTAACGTACCCGTGCTTCCCTCCACTCTGCCCCAGTAATCCTTCCTTCTCCTTTGGCTCTCAGCCAATTCTTCACCTCCAGGAGGCCTTCCCTGACCCCCCAACCACGTATGTCCCAGGGTTCCCACAGTTCCAGCCAACCCTCATCCTTACAGGGCGACACAGTTACCCCAACCAGTCCCGTTCACCCACGTGGGTGTCATCAGCACCTGCCCCGGGCCTGGGGCATGGGAAGTGCGCAGTGACATGGGCTGAACCCCAAGCGTGACCCCACACCCCCAACCTCCAGCGTCCCAGGCCTGACCTGCGAGGTGTCCACGTCGAAAAATCTCTGATAGTAGCCAAAGGTCCAGAACCCGGGCTGCTGCTTCTCCTCCTGCAGAAGCTGCACAGCACAGGTCTTCAGGGCCAGCCCCCATGGCCCGGATGGGAGGCATGGGGCAGAGGCAGGGCAGGAGGGACACGAGGACTCACCGCGGTCTTGTCACTCTCCTCCATCTCCTCCTCGGCCCCATAGCTGCCAGCGGAGCCCACGGCCACAGCCACGTGCCCCTGTGGGGTCAGCGGATCACTGCTGCTGACGGTGGCCGCGTTTGGGGTCTCGGCCAGCAGATCAGTGGCTTCCTCGAACTCTATGGACAGTCCCCAAATACAGAACACAGGCATGTTTTCGGGTTCAGGACAATTCGGCTTGGCACCGAGTTATCTGGGGCCGAGCTTTCACCATGGCCTCCTCAGCGCTCTCCCCCAATGCAAAAAGGACCTGAGTTGCACACTTTTGGGGGTGGGAAGGAGATCCATTACCTTACTCCGGACACTGGGGTGCAATTTAGGGCCTGGGTTGCTTCTAGGATGGAGCCAGCGATCCGGGTAGAGCCTCTAATTTGAGGTCCCAGTTCAGGGCTGGGCAAGGATCGAGTTAGGGGTGGGGTGCACTCCTGGGTTAGGGTTCGGGTCGGGGGTCAGGGTTCACAGCTGACTGGTAGTCGAGTTAGACACGAACTGAAACCCAGATGGGAAGCTCCGGTCCCGGGGCGCACTCACCGTGGAAGGCCAGCTCGTCGGCCGCAGCCATGGCCGTCCAGGGGCGTCACCGCATCCCGCTCTGAAGACAGAGACCGCTCCGGCTCGCCTCCCGCCCGTGCCCCCTCCCGGAGCCTATCCCGCACCCCCAGCCTGGTCCGGCGGCTAAGCGCACCCGCGGGGGCCTGAACTCCCCGCCCCGGCCCCACAGGTACACCCCGCCCCCTTCACCTGAGACTACCTCCGCCAGCGCGGCCCGGGCCCTCTGCGCCTGCGCGGCCCGCCTGCCGCGGGAAGGTAACATCCGGCGCCGGTCCGTTTCCTCTCCTCTTCCGGTGGGAAGCCATTGTCGGCGCCTTTGGCGCTTGCGCAGAAGAGACCACGCGGGCTTTTTCCTTCGCTGTACCCGGCGTTTCTCCTCGGAGCACGGACACCAAGCCGGAAGAGAATGGCGGCGGCCGCTCTGCAGAGACTTTGGGCCCGAAGCCGCCGAGAAGAGGCGAGCGACGCGGCGGCCGCGAAGCCGAGCTTGTGGGCGCGGCTGGGTGAGTAGCGGCGGGGGCGGCGAGCAGGAGGCCAGCCGCCGGGGCCGGGCCGCGCTCACCGCCTTCCTTTCCCCGCAGGCACCTGGGCCCGCACGCTGCTCCAGGACTACGCGGAGGCCTGCAGGGACGCGGCGGCGGCAGCGCGGGCCCGGCCGGGGCGGGCGGCCGTGTACTTGGGGTTGCTGGGAGGGGCGGCGGCCTGCTGCGCGCTGGCGCCGAGCGAGGCGGCCTTCGAGGAGGCGCTGCTCGACGCGTCCGGGACCCTCCTGCTGCTGGCGCCGACCACGCGCAACCGCGGCGCAGAAGCGCACGTGCAGCGGTTGCTCTGGCTGCGGGGCCGCGGCCGCCTGCGCCACCTCCACCTGGTGCTCGGCTCGCTGATGTACGAGGCGCCCGTCGACGCCCAGGCCAGCCTCTACCAGGCCCGCTGCCGCTACCTGCAGCCCCGCTGGGCCGACTTCCCGGGCCGGATCCTGGACGTGGGTTTAGGGGGCCGGTGGTGGGTGCTGGAGGCTCGGATGCGCGACTGCGACGTCAACGACGAGGAGTTCCTCCACCTGCCCGCGCACCTACGCGTGGTCCAGCCCCAGCAGCTGCGCTCTGAGGCCAACGAGCGGCTCTTTGATGCGAAGTACCAACCTGTGGTCCTCACCGAGGATCAGGTGGACCAGGCGCTGTGGGAGGAGCAGGTCTTGCAGAAGGAAAAGAAGGACAGGCTCGCCCTGAGCCAGGCTGACTCGCTGCTGCAGCTGGAGGGCCCGAGATGAAGCCCAGTGAGGCCTGGGTCTCCAACCCCAGCAGGCTGTTTGCCTGGGATTATGCAGTTGGGGAGAGGGGGCCTCAAATGCAGAGCGACTGATTGAAATAAATTAGCTGCAGTGTTCTCTCCCTGGGGTTTTACAAATCAGAGTCTTTTTCCCCTGTCACCGTGTTTCTGATTAGCTGAAGCTATTTCAGAGCCTTCTTAGTCTAGTTGGAGAAAGCAGGGGATACAATCGTGTGTTTTTCACTGCCGGAGCTAGTAATGAGCTTTTTACATACACCTTTTTCATTGGGACTCAGAGTTCCCCTGATGTACCATATTTGTTGTCAGGTGTCTCCCAAAGTCTCCTAAGACCTTTCAGGCTGCTCTTAAATTTGAGCTGAAATGTTTCTTTTCTATGATCTATTTTCTGTTTCATTTTTATGAGTAATGATTCTTGTTTTAACTGTTACTTTTTATCTTGAAATAATTACTGGCTCACAGGAATTTGGAAAAATAGTGGAGACATCCCAGGTACCTTTCCCCCACCTTCCCTGAGATGGTAACATCTTCCATGACTAATGGGAGAATCAAAGCCAGCATATTGACGTGGGTTTGACCATTTAAAACTAAAACATTAGGGGAATGAGACTACTGCCACCACTTAGGTGGCCCATGGCTAGTTAATAAAACTAGGAGATGAGACAGCCGTCATTGTTGTGATGTCTGTGTTGGTGCATTTTGCCACTGTTAAGTTTTGGCACTTGGACCCTCCATGCATAATGTAGGTGCAGTGGACGTGTGATTTTTATGTCCTTGGTTTGGGGGCAAGGGAAGCATCTTATAAGTCAGCATCCCCATTTTGCAGAGGAAAAAGCTGAGGGTCAGAAAGTTTGTTACTTTTCTAAGGTTGCCGAAGGGCCATGAGCCAACCTCTGTAGCTCCCAGCCCTGTGACTTAGTCAGAAAGTACTGTCTTGATTCTAACAAATGTTCCTCCAGGAGATACTAAATTCTGCTCTCACTTGCCAGAAAGAAAACATGAAAGCAGACATAAATAAATAACAAAAATGCCATGAAAACAAAGACAAGTGATACTCAATCCTAATCCCATCCTGTTACTTGCCAAAGGCCCCAGACCTGAATCCTGCCATGTTTGTTAAAGAGAGATCAGCCACCTTCAGAGAAGGGTTTAAGATATGCTGACATTAAAGCAAGACTTGTTCCTCACTGTATTCAGAAATATTGAAAGAGAATTGCACATCTTCGTGGCTTGAGTCATTTATTAAATGTCACTTCTGAGGTCCAGCCAGTGTGTGCTCCCTGTAGACCACCTGGAGCTGCAGGAGGCTCTGAGGGGTGGGTGGCCACTGTTTTCCTTTCCTGGCTGCTGAAACAAATGCCATACAATGGGTTAGCTCGACAGGAATGGATTGTCTCACAAGTTGAGAGGCTAGAAGGCTCATTCAGGAATCTTCTGGCCGCCCACAATTTATGGAGTCTTGGCTTTGCTGTCACATGGCTCTGCACATAGCGGTGTCTTCTTTCTCTTCTGGGTTCTGTTGACTTTGGGCTTCTGGCTACTTTCCGTGACTTCCCCTTCCATGTCCAATTTCCTTTGCTTATATGGACTTCAGCCATATTGGATTAAGGCCCACCCTCATTCCATCTGGGTGCACTTGAACTAATAGAACCTTCAGAGGTCCTATTTACAAATGTGTTCACATAGCACCAGGGGTTGGGACCTGAACGTGCTTTTTGTGGGGGACATGATTCAATCCCCAGCAGCTACAAGTGGAATAACCCAAATCAATTTGTAGGAGTTGTAGGGGGCAGTGTGGGCCCGAAGTCCACTTGAGTGGCTTTCTTTACTCAGAGGTCAGCCTTTCCTGGAGCAGACTCCGCACCATATTTTGGC
>PVKY010002207.1:0-26832 GCA_004027775.1 Bradypus variegatus | reverse complement strand
GGGAAGGGGCAACGGACAGTAACATCCTGCACAGACTGTACATCACACAACACGGAGAGAAACCTGGACGCAGTTCAGTTACTTTGAATTGGCAAAATTCACTTTTCTCTCTGGAAGTGGTTTGCGAACAAAAATAAAGTCAATTAAAAGGAAATCATGATAATCACGTCTTGGCCCCCTCCGTGTGTGTCGGTACCTGCCTCTCAAGGGCCGTCTTGGCCAAGGGCTGTCATGGGTGGGGGATGCCAGGCAGGCCGACCCCTCCGATCCCATCACTGTGGTGACCGCAGGGAGATAGGACATGTCTCACCCCTTTGTCCCTTTGAGGGTTCGCTGGGCTGCCCACCTGATCACAATCATAGCATCACAGGATGTGGGGACACCGGGGACCTCAGAGACTGGAGACCCAGACCCTAATTTCTCGGATGAGGATACTGAGGCCTGGGGGACGGGGAAAGAAAAGACGAGCAAAGCCTCAGGGCAAGAGGCCCCCGGAACTGAGGCCCGGCCCTCCGCTCTCACCTTCCACCTTCTGGGCTGCAGCAGATGCCCCCTGGGGCCTGGCAGCTCAAACGTTTGGCAGGAACAGTCCTTGTGTTTTCCTGCAGCCCAGGCCTCACCTCTCCCATTTTGAATATGTACCTGGTGTCGGGGAGTCCGGTGGGAGAGAACATGGCACCTGCATCCAAGGCTCCGGGTTCCAGCTGGTGAAGGTGTCACACCTCCAGGAGGACGGCCAGTCAGTTAGGGGCAAGGCAGCCACCCTCCTTTCCTAGGTTCTGAAATATCCAAGTGTGGAATCCACGTCCTGTCCGAATCGCAAGGAACTGAGGAGATCATCTACCAGTGGCTCTTAAGCAGGGGCGTTTCTCAAAATTACTTGGAGAGATTTTGGAAACCAAATCTAAGCTCCAGCGATTCTCGTTTAGTGCACGTGGTAGAACTATCATCTGTTTCTTTGAAAGCTTCCCTGGGAAACCTGATGCCCAAACCTGGTTAACCCTCCTCTACTTCAACCAGTTCAGTTTACAAAGGAAGGAACTGGATCTAGGGTACTTCATCGTCCCTCCATTACCCTACAGCCCTGCGTCCACTGTCCTTTGAGATTTCTCTGCAGAGCTCTTCAAGTCACCCCCGACCCCCACCTCACGTACATGCTCAGTTCTAGGTGCTGCTCCTGCCCATTTCCGTCACCGGGGGAGCACCTGTATGCTTTGAATTGTCTGTTTCCATTTCAGAGGTGTATCATCCAAGCTTTGAGGATCCCTTTCCCCACACTGGCTACTCTCTCATTCAGGAGTTCTTAGCTCCGCGGGCCGGTTCTGGGGGCCTTGCAAATCGCACCCAGGCCCCACACCCAGGGATTCAGCTGGTCTGGAGCACGGTATTTTTTTTTTTCTTTTTACATTTTCTTTCAACTTTTTCAACTATTTGAACATTTCCAAACCCAGATAATATACATTCAAACCTATAGAATGCTGGAATGCCTTCCCCCTAGACTCACCTATCGTTAAGCTTTTGCCACATTTGCTTTATCTGTGTGTTCACTTCTTTTCTTTTTTCTTTCTAAACCTAAACCATTCGAAGTACGTTGTCTAAGTTATATCTCTTTAAGTGCTTCAGGATGCAAGTCCTATAAATAAGGATACTCTCCTACATAACCACAATGCCTTTTTTTACAGCCAAAAAATTAGTAACAATTCCGAAAAGTACCATCTAACATCCAGTCTGTGTTCACATTTCTTTTCAGGTTGTTCTTTTTCCTTTTTTTTTTTATTTTTTTATTTTTGTTTGTTTTCAATCTAGGATCTAACCAAGGTCATGTGTTGCATTTGATTATGCCTCGAGGGTCTATTTTAATCTAAAACAGTCTCTCCACTTAAAAAAAAAATCATTGATTCTTTTTTGAAGAATCTAGGCCAATTTCTTATAGAGTGTCCCACATTCTGTGTTCGACTATTTCTTCATATTGTCATTTACTTGATCCTCTCTTTCCAGTACTTCCTGGTTAGTGTTAACGTTTAATTAAGTTGTTTATTTTCTGGTGTGTGTTACTGTTTAATGAACTTGTGTCTAGGGGCGTGAGTAGATTTAGGGTAAACATTTTGGGTAAGAACACTTCCTGGGAGAATTGTGTGGGAATTAGCATGTCAGGCTGTCCCCTTAGCACTGCTAAGTTTGATGTCTTGGTTAAGATGATGAATAGCCTTCCCTCCAACACCCTGTCACCCACTGATGTTGGCATCCATTGATGAGCCTTCTCTGGATCAATGATTACATTGGGACTGGCAAAATGATGATATTTATAATTATATTCTGCCAACACTTATTAACAGCATTCTTCTGTAAAGAAGAGCTTTCTTTCCTCCCCTCCCACCCCAACTTAGCTAAGGACTCACAGGCTATTTTTTATTCAGTGTGTTGATAACCAAATACAGTTATCCTTTTAGATGCTCGGATTGATTTACACTTTAGAGCTCTAATTTAAATGAACATTACAGGGTTTTTCTTAACTTCTGTTATTTTATACTCATGTATTTTTTTCTCTTACAGTGAAAATTTGGGTATAAGATATTTACTTAGTTACTTGCATTATTCAAAAATACAAGAAATAATTTGAACGTGGTTAAAGGGGGAAATTTTATGTAGTATATGTTACCAGGATAAAAAGAAAAATAAAAAACACATAGGACTATACAACACAGTGAACCCTAATGTAAGCTACAGACTGTAGTTAATAGCACAATTATTCTTTTTTCATCAGTTGTGACAAAGATACCAAACTAATGCAAGGGGTCAATAATGAGGAAGGGGGTACATGGGAAACCTGTATTTTCTGCATGATTTTTCTGTAAATCTACAGTTCTTCTAATAAAAATTTATATTAAAAATATGTAAATTAGGTTCGAAATTACAACTAGTAATAAACTACTGAGAAAAGGTTCCAATTTCTTTGCAGTTCTCTTTATGCTTCTAATAATGAGGATATATATTCAGAGTTCTTTTCAAAATTGACATGAATTAAGTCTTTCCTGATTGTGGTTTTAAGTTTGGTATATATCAGATTTGTTTCTTTTTGTATTCAAATTTAAGATTTGCTTTTTTCCTTCCTTTTATGATTTAATTTCATTTTTTAATTTATCAACCATTTACATGACTCAGAAGTCACACCATATAAGAGGCATGGGCTCCCAAAATTCCCACTCACCCTTTCTATGTGTCCATTTTTGTTACTTCTTGGTTTATCCTTCCTGTGTTTCTTTTTGCAAAACTGAGTGATTATGTATGGATATTCTTATGTCGCCTCCTTTCTTAGACAAAAGGTAGCCTTCCATAGTCATTGTTCTGGAATGTTCCTTTTTCACTTACACTATATCCTGGAAATTACTTCATAATTAGTTTCTAACTTTTTTGGTGGCTGCATAGCATTCCATCATGTGAATATACCATAATTTATTCAGTCAGCCTCACACTGATAAATATTAGGGTTATGTTCAATCATTTACTATTTTAGATAGTGGCACACTAAATAACCTTGTGCTTACAATGTTTTACTATTTGTGGAAGTAACTTCGGGGTAGATTGCTACAAGTGGTTTTGCTGGGTCAAGGGGAAAGTGCACATATAATTTTGCTAGCTTTTTCTAAATTCTCCCTCCATAGCAATTGTACAACTTTTCATTCCCACCAGGCAAGTTTGAGAGGTGTGTTTTATCACAGCTTTCTAACAGCATTTGGATTTTCTCCAGTTCAGTAGGTGAGAATGGAATCTCAGTGTGGTTTTCATATGTCTTTCTCCTAAAATAAGTAAAGATGCTCTTTCCTAATGTTTGGAGACCATCTGTATATCTTTTTCTATGAAGTGTCTGCCCATTTGTTTCTAGGGTGGATTAGGTGGTTGTTGTTTTCTTAACTTTTACGAATTATTTATATATTAAGGAGGCTGGCCCTCTGTGATATAAATTGCAAATATTTTCTCCCAGTTTTTCATTCATTTTTTAATGTTGCCTAATTTTCTTTGCCATAAAAGTTTCCTTAAAATTATGGGAAAGTTGAATTTCTCTATTTTTTATTTTATGGAGTCATAGTGGGCTCTTCCCATTACCAGATTAAAAGGTGTTCACCCATGTTTTCTTCTAGTATATTCTAGTTTTCTTCTTTACATTTGGATCTGACACATTTGTTATTTATCCTATTGTACAGTGTGAGGTATGGATCCAAATTTATCTTTTTCCAAATGGCTCTCCAGCTGTCCCACTGCCACTTATTAAAGAGTACATCTTTTCTCCACGGACTTGAGATGCCACCTTTATCATATATCAAATTTCTGTATGTATTCGGCTATTTATGGACTGTCTGTTACGTTCCTCTGGTGAGTCTCTTCAGGCACCAGAACAACACTGAACTGTACAGACGTTCTAGTGGGTATGAATATCTGGCAGCCGTCCTCTCTGTGGCTCCTCTTTTTCAGGGTTTTCTCTGCAATATTTGCATGAACTTTAGAATCAACTTGTCTAGCTCCAGAAGAAAAAAAAGTCGTTGGTATTTTTATTGGAATTGCATTACACTTAAATATTAACTTGGGGACATCTTTATGATGTTGAATCATCCTTTCCAACAATAAGGAATGTCCACTTTTTTATCTTTCAGTTCTGCTTTGAAGTTTTGCACATACCTTGCTATGTTTATGTCTTAAGTATTTTTCTTTTCTGCAGCTATGGAATCTCCTCTTCCAACAAAACTCCCAACTGGTTATACAAAGCTTTTTTTTTTAAAACAGCTCCTCAGGTGATTTCTAAGGTACAGCCAGGTATGAAAACCACTGCTTTAAAAGAAAATTCAAATTAAAGGCTATGACTTAACTCTTAATCACCCTGATTCCCCCAAATCAGCTACCTTTCTTCCAGATGCTCTGTTATTACAGTGCCCTTTGTTCTCCAATTCATCCCAGACAGTAACCTCCGGGCAGCCATCTTTCCCTTCCAGGGCTCACACGCAGCCAGTGCCTGGTTTATCTGCGTTCTTCTCGGCACTGTTCAGACTCCCCATTCCTTTCAACTCTGATGCCCAAATCCCCAGGCAAGGCCCTGAGCCATGCCCAGCTCTGCACGGCCTTCTTTCCTTTGGAATTCCAGTCTTCTCCTGTGCATTCTTCCCTGCTTCCATCACTTTGTTCCACACTCTCTGCCAGAAGAGCCCGTCAATCACTTGACTCAAATGCAGACTTCTCACCGGAGCTGCCAGCTGTCCCCGCACCCCCAGATGGGCTCCTCGCCTCAGCGCCAGCCGAGCTGCCTCCCCTCAGACCTGCCCCTTGCTCCAGCTCTAGCCCTCACCTTCAGTTCTTCACCATGGGGAGAAGCATCTTCTCACCTGCTCACCTTTTGGCACCAGCTCTCCCTCTCGCTTACTGACCGAGGCTCGACGTTGTCAAGAAATTTGCTCCGATCAACTTTATAGAGTCTGTGGCTCACATCATAACCCCCTAAACTCCTCTCACCGAGCCCTTGTGATGTTTCGCAGGCATGGCTTTGGCATCGCACCGACCTGCACCACAGTCCTGACTCGGTTACTCACTGGCTACCTCCCCCATGGAAGCTACTTTACCTCTCTTGTGCCTCAGTTTCCCCTTCTGTCATATGTGGCTAATTTTAATGCCTCTGTCACAGAGAATATGTGGACACTGGGTGAGCAGTGCCTGGCAGAGAGCAGGTTAGCGGTTTTTATCCCTGCATTCATAGCAAGCACTTATAATATACTGCATGAACCTCCTGAAAGCAAATGTAATGTTCATTTTTATTTTCTGGGCAGTGAGGGGGCATTTTTCATACTGTATCTACTTGTTTAGTTTAATTAATTAAATTTTGAAGTAGATAATACATGTACCAGGCACAACACTCAAAAGTTACAAAATGGTGAATAATAAAAAGGAGAGAGGAAATCTCCTCCCTCTGTCCCCTCAGCCACTTGGTTTGCCCCATGACAGCCAGAGGAAAGGAACCTTCTGGAAGTCCATAGACACATGGTTCTTGTTGCTCAGCCTTCACCGGATGCCAGCTTCACGAAGTCCCCTTGCTTCATCATCATCCTTCGGGCTTTCCTGCTTGGTGTCTTTGCTGCTGCCAAGCCCCTCACCGAGAACAGGGCCTTCCCGCGGCCTCTGTCCCTCATGGCCCCCTCAGTCCGCTCCAGCTGCCTTTTTATTCCTGCCCTGGGACCCTGCCTGCCTCGTCCGCTGGAAGTTTTTCTCCCTCACTTGAACACCGCAGGCACACTTGCCTTCTGGATGCCACCCATCGTATTTTCAGTTAATTTGGGCAAATGCTCTGTCCCCTTGCATCCCCTAGAGCCGGGGCCCTCCTTGAAAGGCAGGGTCATGGGCATCTACACCTCCCTGGGGGTGTCGAGGGCTCTGCCCGGCACCTAGAAAAGTGCTCCATAATGTTTATATTGTTTTTAAAAGATAAGGTGGTGGAATGTTCTAGACTGAAAGGAACTAAAGAGACATAACCACCAAATGTAATATCTGAAAGTAGATTAGGTCCTGATTTTGCAAAAATAAAAACAGCTAAACAAATGTTGGAAGAATTGGAGAAAACTGAGTAGGAGCTGCACAAGGGATGATATTATAGAATTATTGCTATTTTTACCAGGTTGGAAATGGCATTGTGGAGACTCCTCATTCCTAAGGGAGACATAACACATTATTTAAGGGTGAACTTTCATAATGTCGGCTGCTTATAATAAAACAGTCACTCCCTGTACTTACACTTTGTATCTGTTTGTATGTTTGACACTTTTTATAATAGAAAGTGTTTGCTGAATTGAACTAAAGGAGCCTTGTGGCCTTTCTTGATTGAAGTTAGTTCTTTTGGGACTTGGACGTTGCTCAGGACCCCCACCCTGCACCTCGGTGCCAGGAACAGCCTGGGCCCAGAATGACGGAGTCCCTCCTTTCCCAGTGACACCTAATCCCCTTGCAGCAGCCGGGAAGGGGCCCTGGATCACGTTGGCAACTGCTCGCGGAGGCGGGCAGCAGGCCTGGCAGCGGGTGGCCTGGGAGCGCCGCTGCGAGTGGGGAGCCCCTGCCATCTGTTGCGCGACGGACCCCAGAGCAGAGCAGAGCTCGGGGGGAAGCAGTGTGGCGTCGGGACGGGAGACAGGCAGCCGTGCCTCTCTTTGTCACCTCATGAGCTGCTTGCATTCTTGAGACACAAGACATTTTTTCCCAGCTTGTCTGGAATAAATGCAGCTCTCTGCCCTGGGCTGTGGGGGTTAGCTGTAGCTGTGGGGTGGTCCCCAAAAGCCAGCTAATAAAAGTCACCTGTGCTCTGTGTGTCAGAGGCAGTGTTCCACCTGCAGACAGGAGCCTCTTAGCCCAGGAAGCTGCCTCTTCAAGCAGCAATGTACTCCCGTCTTTAAGAATTTTCTCTTTTTGGACGGCCATTTTTTTAAATATTATTTATTTCATTTTCCCACTCTCCATCTCAATAAAACATATACTCAATTTAATTTACTCAGGGTCATCTCTAAGACAACCAGTTTTAATACCCATGCTATAATACATGGAAGCCTTCCAACAGAGAGAACTTACGTTTGTCAAACTTCTACAGTGGGCCAAGCAGAGAGCCAGGCACGGGGTGTCTTATGTTTTAATATCCTATGAATCCTCGTACCTGGCCTGGGAGACAGGTACTATTATCCCCATTTTACAGAGGAGAAAACTGAGGCTCAGAGAAGTTGGGCGCAATGGCTGCCTTCACATAGTTCACAAGTGGGCAAGCTGGGATTCACGCCAGGTCGTCTGACTCCAAAGGCTACAGCCTTCAGCTGCTACTGTTGTGAGTAGCTTTCCCCTCTTCTAAAGATAAATTTCTAAATGACAGTCCTCTGGGTCCTGATACCTAGTGTTTGGAACTGCTTCCTCTGTGGCCGTGGTGGCTGCTGTCACTCCCATCTTCTGCAGGGCTTCCTCTGAGAGCTGAGCTCCTTCCCTGATGGGATCCTCTTTGAACAGACTTGGGCAGCTTCTTGCCTCTCCCGCCTTCCACCTTCTCATGTGGGAAAGGAGGTTGGTTAGAAAACGGTCGCTAAGATCGTTCTGCTCAACACTCCATGGCTCTATGACGCTCACTTAGGTTCACTTGTATTTGTTTGCAAAAACAGAAGTTTGATGGAGAGAAGGGAGAAAGGATGAGCTCTAACTGAGTGCAGTAACAGGACACAGGTGGTCTCTTAACAAGGGACGCAGAAATCCTGGATGGAATATTTCCTTCCAGTCTCCTGGGGGTGGGCTTGGATACAGTTATGTTAAATAGATGGGTAAACTGATCACTAGAAAAGGGAGAAACCAACTGACACGTTTCACTGACCACAAAGTCCCTCTCAGTAATGACTTTTGGCATTGAAGACGGAACTGCGAGCACCCACCCATCACTCACCAATGACCTGCCCTGGATACCCCACTGCCTGAAGATGTAGCCAGAGGTCCCCACACTGTCCCTTGGCCCCACAGGGCTCGTTAACTCCTCTGCATCGTCGTCTTGACTCCAACAGGTGCCATCTACCAGTCCAGTGGTTGCCTGATCAGTCCTCCCAAGAAGGAGGCCAGTCGAGCGCACAAAGGCTCATGCCGACATGTCCCCGGGCAGGTGGGAGAGAGCTCCAAGGAGACCGTTCCCTTGGGGAACATGGCTGGGCCTTTCAGAAGTGAAGGTGCTTTCTCTCAGGTCGAGAAGGGACTTCAAGGGTGGGTATTTCAGTCCAAATTGCAGAAAGAGTGGCAAAAGGTAGTGAGGCGGGGGAATGCCATGGCTGGCTGGTGGGGCAGGTCGGTGGGCTGGCAGAACCCCTCCCGAGTGACTCCCTTAGCGGCCACCTATCTTGCCCGGCATTCACAGAGCAGGTGCTAGACGCATATTTGTGGTATTGATCTGAAATCACCTATATCTTGAAAATGCATCTATATCCTCTATATGACTCATCATTTATAATTAAAGCATTTAGAATAAAGGCGTCATCTCCCATTTCTTTTGTATCTTCCTCTAGTGCTCTGAATAAAGGCGAGCATACAGCAGGTGTTTAATAAATGTCACTCTCTCACAGGGCCTGCAGCCCTCCTTCCCCTTTCCCAGCCATACCTCTTTGAGGAGGCCCCTCTCCTGGCTTGGCGTGGGTGTGTTGGGGGAGCAGGATTCTTATTCTCCGCTGGGAAATGTTGACAGCTCTAGTTAGAGTAAACCACCATAGGGTGCCCACTTGACCACCTTCCCAAAGATCTGGGCAAGAAAAAAGGAAACAACAACAACAAAACGGTTGGAATGGGCAAAAGCTTCAAATATACCCGTATTCCTCTCTTCAGGTCTTCATTTTTCCATTCCCGATTTAGAAACAACCACGTGTGTTAACCAGCCCCCCTCTGCCCTCCCTTTCTCAGCCACCACCCCTCTCCCCTCACCCCCCACCTAGGCCGGCAGCTGGTCTTTCCTAGTTGGCAATAGACCCTAGCCACACCGGGTCCATAAGCAGCTGCGGCTGTGAACACGGGCTGGCTGAATCATTTCCCTGCCATTAACTGACTTGTTGGTCCTACTGGTGCTTAAGAAAGGATTAAGTTAATAATGATACTGATTAGACAGAAAGTTGCATATTAAAAAAAAAAAAGTAGCAGAATTCCTGGCCTGTGTTTTACAATTTCATGGTCTTGCCCTAACCTTAGATTTTGACAAAAATCTTGCTTAAAATTCCAAGAGGATTTCAACATTTTTCTGCCTCGGTTTTATTCATTTTTCTGTAGGATGAGATTTCTAAGCAAATCACCCAATTGGATATTCCACTTGAGGGCTGGGGAGCTCACAGCGATTTCCACAGCGAGGTAACTGGCTCCTGAGGGGAGGCAGGCAGGCCCGCTGCGGCCAAGGAGCTCCATCCCACTGGGCCCCCAGGACGGGGAACGGCATCTCGAACTCCCAACTTTCTTCAGTTGGAAAAATGGTTATGAAGCCCACTCATTTCTATATATACCTTCCTCTTGGCAACAACAGCTTAAAAAAAAAAACGTGAGTTAAGAGCTGGTCCTCAGCTTGTGGTGTCGGGCATTCTCTTTCCAAATATAGAGCAGGAATGAGCTGCGGGGGCTTAGCCCCGGTCTATAAAAGCCCAGGGTGAGCCCCAGCTCCTTTGTCGCCGTCGTCAGTGGTGGAGGCTGGTCCCTGAGCTTGTCTCGTACGACTTGGTCTCTGCTGTCTGGAGTCACAGGGACTCGGCGTGGCCCTGCCTGGCTTTGGTAAGGTGGCTTCTCGTGTCTCCTTCTAAGGGGTTTCTGGAGACTTACATGTGGAGACGGCTCGGCCTAGGCCCCAAGTGCCCACCCACCCCCACCTCCAACCCCTCACCTGAAGCAAGGTGTCCGTCCCTCAGGCTCTCCTTCTTACTCCCCACCTCCCTTTTCCACCTCTTCCATCTCCCTCTTGGCCACTCCATGGACCTGTGTCTGTGCACGACGGCCAGCGTCTCTCCCTCGGCCTGTCTGCTCCGTGGCACTGGCCAAGGGCACCCAGAACCCTCACCTCACCCCCTCGCTGTCACAGGCTCAATGGCCTGCTGAGGGTCCCATCCTCTCAGGCCCACCCCTGCCCTCCCCCAGCCACCAGGTGGACATTAGCTGATCTCAGACGTGACTCCATGTCTGCAGAAGGCAGGTGCCCTGCTGCTGTCTGGTAGCACACGCTTCTGATGGGCTCAGGCCTTGTTGCTCAGACCTCAAGGGGAGACAGCGTAGGCCGGGTGGACACCAAAGAAGGTGCTGTGGTGGGCGGGTAGGATTTCAGGGCAGTTGGGGGCTTTTTCTACCTACCTGGCCTACCTGTGGGTTGGTCCCATGTGCTCTTCCAACTGGCCTCGGGGGTAAGGCTTTCTGAAAATTATCGGTCCCTTAACCTTATTAATGAACTTGGCAAGAGCTGGTTCAAAACTGAACCAAACACCCCTAGGTGTCCCCGAGTTTTCGTTTTGTGTATGTATTGCAGGTCTCATATTTCCTTGGGTGCTGCTGTCTTCTGCTCTCCTCCTGCTGGTGTGACCCTCAGGTGAGGATTCTGGCCATGCCCTTGGCTGCTGGAGGTGATCCAAGGTCACCAGGTCCACCTGCCTCTCAGTGGCTTTAAGGAGAGACAGAGCAACTGGAGTTTTTAGGCAGAAAAGACCAGGCAGGAGAGAAGCGGACAGGAGGTAGTGCTTCCAGAACTTTCCGGACAGATGCACGCTGTTAGATGCTAGCTTCTATTCCTCGCAACAGAGGGAAGCAAAAAGCTGGTTTCCTTCTGTGAGGAGACGACCACCTTGAATCAAAACCGTTCAAGAATTCCTTAACTAAGTGCCGTTTAACACACTGTCTTTGAAGAACGGTGCTTATTAATTTTTAAATCGTATTTATTTTTATAGCTTCCCTCAGAAACACCTGAGATTTACAGAAAAGAAAAATGAGAGCCAGAGAGTGGCGCTCGACTTCAGGGCGTCACCAGTCCAAGCCTCGGGTCACTTAGTTTGGATTAAATATGCTCTGTGCCCTTTGCATAAAGTTGCTGCCACTCAGTAAATAGGAGCCACTTCAATTTCCCCAGCTCCTAATCTCCGGGGCGCTCCGCTAGGAACAGGGGTAGCCTTGGTCCCGGGGCTCGGCTGTTGAGGGCTTCCGCAGCCCCCGGGTGCCAGTGGATGATGCTGAGAGGGTCCCGGGGCCTAGCTCGGGGGCAGCGGGGCCCACCTGGTGGGGTTGCCTTTCAGCTGACACCATGAGCAGTGACACTGAAATGGAAGTATTCGGCATCGCTGCTCCCTTCCTCCGGAAGTCAGAAAAGGAGAGAATCGAGGCTCAGAACCAGCCCTTTGATGCCAAGACCTACTGCTTTGTGGTGGACTCGAAGGAAGAGTACGCCAAGGGGAAAATTAAGAGCACCCAGGATGGGAGGGTCACGGTGGAGACCGAAGACAACAGGGTAAGGCTCACCCCTTGCCTTCGCAGGCCTGTGGCCTCCCATCTGCTCCTCCAGGGTTTGCCTCGTCTATGCACCCGCCCCAGCCCCGGCCACTTCTGGACGTGCTCTGGCCCGGAATGCGTCACATGATGTCACTGCCTTAGGCTTCTCCAAGAAAGAGAACGAACACTGGGCTCAGGTCACAGGGTGGGAGAAGAGTCTGGTTGCAGCTCATTGCAGCTTTTGACAGTGTTAGGTTGATCTAGGTCAGAGGGACCAGCTCTAGTCAGCCCAAAGGCTGGAGCCGGGAGTCCAACACTAGGAGGCGCTCTTTCAGAACACTCCTTCAAAAGCCAAAGTTTCCCCCTAATTCTTCTGGCAATTGCCATCTAACTGAGGAAGTAAGGAAAGAGAGTAAGGGACCCTAGTGGACCACAAGCTCAGCGTGAAGGAGATGAATGCTGTATCTGGAGATGCCTCCCCACTACGCTCTGGCCCAGCCATCGTGGGAGCTCTTCTAGACTTCCCTACTTTCTGGACACAGCCAAGAAGAGTTTGGAAATGTTCAAAGGAAAGTCCAAAAACTGAATAGGAGAGGACTAAGAAAATCAGAGAAAGAAGGGTAAAGGAAATAGCATCATTGGTTTGGGTTTTAAGGAGAAAGCATTAGGGACTGCCCTTTAATGCTGCCAAGGCTTTTTGCTCTGGAGGGTAATTCTGCATATATTTCAGATAAAGGAGCTAAGAATGAGCTTACAAGCAGCAGGGAGGATGGAGCTAAACATAATAAATGACAATAAAGGACCATCTAAGAGACTGGGCCCAAGAGGGACTGATTGTACAAGGTGGTTTAAGGGAATCCCTTCTTGAAGGCAGGGAAAAGGTAGGTTCCCATCCATCCTGCCTGAGGCTGGACTGGGCAAAGCAGCCATCTTCAGAGGAGATCCCAGAGATGGAGGAAAGAAGAAGGAAGCGAGGGCAGAGCAGGGGAGAGGAAGACAACCCCAGAGCCCCAGTGCCAGGGGCTCCTCCATCTCCAAGGAGCCAGAGGGCACTGGGGCAAGGGGCTTTACCTCTTGAGGGAAGTGGGAAGGCCCTTGCCAGTGCTTGGAGCCGCCACCCTGCCTCACTGTACCCTCTACCTGGGTTGTAACACTCTTCTTCCAGGAAAAGCGGTGGGTTGGGGGCGGGAGTGGGTGGGTGGGCAGGGTGCTCTCTCCTCAGCAGGGGGGAGGGTGGTGGTGGTGAGGGGCTGGGCAGCTGCTTTCAGAGAGCTCAGAATGCTGGCTAAGTCTGGTGATCTAATGGCACCTCCCTCTTTCTCTTCTGCCCCTGATTCTGCCACACCAATGCACGTGTCCTTTTCTCTGAGTGGACAGGAAGGGCCCATCAGCTGCTGGAGCTGGATTTGGGCCCAGCCACCATTCCTAAGATGGCAGGCTCCTGCTGCCCCTGGCCTTGCCATCCTCCCACTCATCTTCCCACAGAGATCCTCTCTTCTCATTTCTGTCACCCTTCCCTCGGCCTCAGGCCCAATGGAGAGGGATAAAAGGTCCCATGCTACAGAAACAGATCACATCCTATCACCACAAGAAGCCCAGTCACCTTATCTTACCTCGCTGGTGAACTAGGCCTCTTCTCTAGAGTTTGCCCCTTCTGCCTGGGGCTTGAAGCCTCCTCCTGGTGTCAGCCCTCGGCAGGCACCAAACCTCACAGAACAGACGAGTCCAGCATTTTACTTCTCTCTTTCAGACCCTGGTGGTCAAACCCGAGGATGTGTATGCGATGAACCCCCCCAAGTTCGACAGGATCGAGGACATGGCCATGCTGACCCACCTCAACGAGCCGGCCGTGCTGTACAACCTGAAGGAGCGCTACACCTCCTGGATGATCTATGTCAGTGTCTCCCTCGCCAGGGTCTTCCTGGGACGTTCAGTTGCAGGAGAGGAGACATTTGTGCGGGCGGTGGGGTTTGGGAAGATTCATGACTAAGCTGTTGCAGAAAAAGAGAAGAAATTTAAAAAAAAATAGAATGGGGGAAGAGAAAGATAGAATATAAGAAAGCAAGAAATAAATGCAGTAGAAAGAAGAGAAGTTGGAAAGAATGTAGGGAGGAGGACACGTGGGGACAGCGGAAAAGATGGGGTCCTAGATCCAGGTCTGTGGCCTTGTGACTTACTCCCAGTGTGAGGTCTGGCTACCCTTAAATTTGAGTTTTGTTGTCCAATCTATAAATGGAGAGCATCTCTTCCCTCCTTTACAAGGCTATCAAAATGCAAAATGAGATAAAAAAGGCAAAAGGTTTTATACTTGCATACACACCCACACAGATATACTCTTATTATTTACTCCCACAGACCTACTCGGGCCTCTTCTGTGTCACCATCAACCCCTACAAGTGGCTGCCGGTGTACAACCCCGAGGTGGTGGAAGGCTACCGAGGCAAAAAGCGCCAGGAGGCCCCGCCCCACATCTTCTCCATCTCTGACAACGCCTACCAGTTCATGCTGACGGGTGAGGGACCCGGGAGGAAGAGCGGGCGGTGGAGCAGTGCTAGACTGGGGGTCAGGAGAGCGGCCATGTGGGCCTGGGCCTGCGGCCATCCGGCGTGGGCCCTCCAGCCCATGGGAGAGAAGAGAAGAAGGCAATGGAAGAGGCAGAGAAGGGCCACATCCCTGGGGGCCTTGCAGCCCATGGTGAGGAGATCGGATTTGTTGGCTGAGCCATATGAAATGCACACTTCTGTGGATCAAAAACAGAGATCGACATTTCATGTGGTTCAACTCAATACAGTGAAAGCCACTGGCTGGTGAGAAACTCTCGGAGTCTTGTTCTCAGGAAGGAGATTCAAGTTCTCAAGTATCATTGAAAAAAAAAAATTGAAGGGGAGAGGAATTGTGTAGTTTAACTCTGACAGCATGAGAAAGGGGAAACTTTTTTTTTTTTTAAATCTGACCATCACCAACTCTCTTTTCTTTGGCAGATCGTGAAAACCAGTCCATTCTGATCACGTAAGTATCCACGGCGCAGACTGTCTCCAATGCAGAAGGTAAGGGAGCCCCTTGTTCTAGTCTACTAATTAGAAAGTGATCAGAGCAAAGTCCATGAAGAGAATACAGCTTTGGGGGTGGGATGTGAGGCCTCAAAACCCTGGAATTCTCCATCCCTGGGTGGATTGAACACGTGGCCATCGTGAGGCTCCTGGGGCCTCGGCCTCTCAGGCTTGGCAGGTGCGTGTCTGATGGGCCTCAGGTGCGCCCAGGCCTCTGTGACCTCCATGTCACCTCCTTGGGCGCCCGAGGAAACAACACGGGGCTGCCATCTTGGGGAACCCTTCTTACCAACTAGCCACGTTTCTTTCTTCCTCTCTGTTTCGATCATCACTGAACAGCGGAGAATCCGGGGCAGGCAAGACTGTGAACACCAAACGGGTCATCCAGTACTTTGCAACAATTGCAGCCACTGGAGACCTCGCCAAGAAGAAGGACTCCAAGATGAAGGTACAGAGGGGTGGGAGCACAGCTTGCTTCGCTCCCACGTCTAACCATCCACTTCACTTCAGAAGGAGGAGGTAGGGGAGGCAACACCCCTGCTATCAAAGAGGATTAAAACTCTTCAAGGAAAGGAGTGCAGTCCAGGATTTAAAATCTTCAAGGACAGCCAGTCACCCTGCACAACACAGTGTGTTTTGAACTTACAGGACCAGCTCCTGTGATTTCCTGCAACATAAAGCTCCAAGGCTTAACTAAGGTCAACTTGGGGGCGGCTCAGATAGCTTTTGTTGCAGAATCACCCCCACCTACCTGAGAAAGCAGTAGGCCTGTACTTTCCTTTGAAACAAATGTATTACAAAAGCAGATGAACCTGTAACTGGAGAATGAAGCAATTGCAGCCCTCAAGGGATGTTAGAAGTCAAGATACCCAACTGTGGCCAAATGTAACAGGATATTGCGAAAGTGTCTTGGGTAAAGCATACTGCTGATTTGACGGATCCTGAAGAAAGTGGAAAATTGGGGAAGGAGGGGCAGGCAGCAAGGGCAGGCAGGAGGGGCGAGGTGGTGAGCTTTCATCCACTTAAAAAATGTTTCTTCCTCCCTTGACTTCTTGCTTTAGGGGACGCTGGAAGACCAGATCATCAGCGCCAACCCCCTGCTGGAGGCCTTCGGCAACGCCAAGACCGTGCGGAACGACAACTCTTCCCGCTTTGTGAGTCTGGGTTCAGCTAGGGTGGGATTTTCTTGGTGGTCTACAAGGTTCCTGCCCCTGCAGAGCCCACAGACTCATGGAGCATCTATGGACCATGAAAGAACGGAACAAGTAAATTTCAGATGGTGATGCACTCATGAGAGGCTCAATGAAAAGGGCTTGTGAGAGGGAATAACTGGGGTGGCGTCTCCTGTAGCCTGGGCTGGCAGGGAAGGCCTCGCTCGGGGGCTGGCATTGACCCCAGGTCTGCAGGGTGAGAAGGAGCCAGGCATCAGAAGACCATGGAGGAGGAGGGACAAAGGGGAAAGCGCGGCCCAGTGCCGAGACAGGCAGAGCCTGAAGGTTCAAGGGACCTGGGAGGGCCACGTGGCCAAGGCGAGGTGGGCAAGGGGGCACGTCACAGGAGAAGAGGTGGAAGAGGTGAAAGAGACCTGGTCATGGAGGAGAACAGAGGCCACTGGGAATCTGCATTTTAATCTCAAGTACAATGGGAAGCTACTGAAGGGTTCCATAAGCAGATAACTGATATGGTTTGATTTACATCTTGAAGAAAAATCACTCTCATTGCTTCATTGTCTGGATGTGTTATTTGGGGGTGAGGGCAGGATTGGAGTAAAGAGGATGGAACAAAAAAGGAGGCATGCCAATGAGGAAGGAGACGAAAGGAGAAGGAAGACCTGTTCATTCCCGAAGTATAGGGAAAACAAGGCTCCTCCTCACATGACTCTGGAGATGAGGTGAACAATTTGGAGCCATGGTTGACTCTTGTCTCCATCTCCTCCCAAAGGGCAAGTTCATCCGAATCCATTTTGGTACCACTGGGAAGCTGGCCTCTGCAGATATTGAGACGTGTAAGTAAATCTCTGGGATCAGATGATGTCTCAGAGTGATGGGGAGCAGTTTGGAAAACAATCCCATGTTTGTGTTCATAGATCTGTTGGAAAAATCAAGAGTAACCTTCCAGCTGAAGGCTGAAAGAAGCTACCACATATTCTACCAGATTCTTTCAAACAAGAAGCCTGAGCTCATAGGTAAATGGATTGGCCCTTAGATCACAGGGCCAGGAGAGTTGTACTGGTACATAGGTTACTCGACAGCCCTGGAGGAGGCTTATTTTAGAAATGGGGTGTGGCTACTGTGACAATGACATGCCAAATAAAAATAAAATACTGGATGGAATGGAGAGCAACAAGATTATATGACTACTGAAGTTAGCAGTGGTTTTATAAAAACCTTCTGAACAGTTGAGTGTTTCGTTGTCCTCTTGCGTCCCCTTGTGTTCTGGCCATGAAAGCAACCTGTCACCAAATGCTGTGAGGCAGCACAGAACTAGATGGCAAATCCAGCCGCTTGTATCCCTCATGTAACACGGGCCTCTACGTATACCATCACCTGGGCTCTTTGGCTGTGTTTGCGCAGCCTTCTGGGCTCTATCCTGGAAACAGCAATGGCTCCAGCTTTTCAGAAGATTTGGAAAACGCTCTGATTATACCCAACAAGCTATGCTTCCTACCTGTGAGCCCACATCCTGTCCCAAGCTCAGTCAGTTTTCACTATTAACTTTTCCAGCCTATATGGAGATTCTCCATTCACGTGCAAAGCAAGAGAATTTAAATATTCTCTTTAGAGTTCCTAATCTGTGTTGCTTGGGAGGGCTGCAAAGGCTTCCCTGGACTTTATGCTCAGCCCTGGCCCGAGAGCCTCAGGCTGTACACTCATGCTACCTAAAGGAGATTTCTAATTCTAAATTCATCGTGGGCTCCAGCAATAAAACCCCAGGCCGGGGTGCAGGAGCTCAGACTCTACTAGGTGGGTATTTTCTTTGCATCCGTGTAACCCTCTCAAACTGTGTCATTTCAGAGCTGCTGCTTATTACAACCAACCCTTACGACTACCCCTTCATCAGCCAGGGTGAAATCTTGGTTGCCAGCATCGACGACGCCGAGGAGCTATTGGCTACAGATGTAAGTAGGAGCCAGAGAGAGGTGTGGGGAGCTCCCCATCCATCACTCAGGTCAGCCCTATCGACTCGCTCATCTTCCGATGCCAGAGTGCCATCGACATCCTGGGCTTCACCCCCGAAGAGAAATCCGGGCTCTACAAGCTGACGGGCGCCGTGATGCACTACGGCAACATGAAGTTCAAGCAGAAGCAGCGGGAGGAGCAGGCGGAGCCGGACGGCACAGAAGGTAAAAACAAACAACAACAACAACAAAAAGTTGCAACAAGCCAGAAGCCAGAGCCGGGTGGTTGTTCAAGTAAGGTCATTTGGTGCCTGTTTTGAAAGTGATAAATCCATCTTCCCCTTGGAGAAGTGAACCTCTCCGGGGTTCATGCAAGTCTGCTGAATCGCTTAGCATGCTCCTGTTTCAGATGCAATGAGAAGTGACCAGGGTTTTCTGGAGCCCAGTCCTGCCTTTTCATAAAATGCATCCCACGTTGTGAGTGACTTACCTTTCACTAGCGACACATAAGCAGTTTAGGAATATGAAATGTAAGATACACTGAGGCAAGCATAGCCCTGCTTGAAACATGTGGCTGATTTTCAAAGTGGCACTCCTACTTAGCCAAGCATCGAGCGTTTCCCTTTATAATTATCTTTCTTTCCTTTTTGCCAGTGGCTGACAAAACAGCCTATCTGATGGGTCTGAACTCATCGGACCTCCTGAAAGCTTTGTGCTTCCCCCGAGTAAAAGTTGGGAATGAGTATGTCACCAAAGGTCAAACTGTGGATCAGGTAAGGCCTGCCCAGGCTGGGAAGGGGTGCAGGACCCTGGTGGCTGCTGACCTCAGGCTGATTCGCCGGGCTCTCCCCTAACAGGTCCACCATGCCGTGAATGCTCTTTCCAAGTCTGTTTATGAAAAGCTCTTCCTGTGGATGGTTACTCGCATCAACCAGCAGCTGGACACGAAGCTTCCAAGACAACACTTCATTGGGGTTTTGGACATTGCAGGTTTTGAAATCTTTGAGGTTGGTGCTATTTATAGTATGTTTGCATATTGCTTGGTGGTGGGGAGAATTTGGATTCATGAACCAATCAGGAAGATGTTATGGTCGCCAGCACATCCTAGCATCACATCTTGTAGGAAAACTAGATGGAAGGTGGACTGAGTAGAAGAGAAGTCCCCTGTTTGGAGGGTTTGCATTGTTTTAAGAGAGGAAATGACTCTTGTGTAAGTGAAATTTTAAAGGATATTGTCAAGTGGTTTAAAAAAATGGGATTTCTGATTTATAAAGTCAGAAAAGGCATATAGAGAATATGATTTTAAGAAAATCATGCACTATTTCTCCATAAATATTCTATCAGTTCTGTATTAGAAGGATATAATCATTCATCAAAGCAGATATTTGGTATCTAGCAGCTACAAGACATGGAGATGAATAAAAAGGTAAGACTGATTTAGTAGAGGTAAGTTAGACATACATAAGGCACAATAAGGGGGACTGCAATCTAAGGTAGAACATGGCTAGTGCACAGGAGATGCGCAGACCATGGGAACTCAAGAGAGGAAGAAACACCTTCCAGGTGGAAATTCAGAGGAGGCTCAAAGGAGAGTAGATGGTCCAAGCTAGGCCATGGAGGACATGGATATATCTAAAAGCATAAGCAAGCTGGTGAGAGCTTCACGCAATGGGGAGGGATGTTGATGGGTGTTTGATTTTGAAAGAAGTCTGACTTGTCACATTAACATTATATTTTGGTGTTAGTATAACAGCCTGGAGCAGCTGTGCATCAACTTCACCAACGAGAAGCTGCAACAGTTTTTCAACCACCACATGTTCGTGCTGGAGCAGGAGGAGTACAACAAGGAAGGCATTGAGTGGACCTTCATCGACTTCGGGATGGACCTGGCGGCCTGCATTGAGCTCATCGAGAAGGTTTGTTTCGCATTTCAGAAACCGTGTCGTGACAACTACGTTATTCATTGCATCTTATTTTAATGCCGTAGGTAGACACAAGGCTTGGCTAGAATTACAGTTTTGTCTTTGTGGTCTGCTTCTTAGCCCATGGGCATCTTCTCCATCCTGGAAGAGGAGTGCATGTTCCCCAAGGCAACGGACATGTCCTTCAAGAACAAGCTGTATGACCAGCACCTGGGCAAGTCCGCCAACTTCCAGAAGCCCAAGGTGGTCAAAGGCAAGGCCGAGGCCCACTTCTCGCTGATTCACTACGCCGGCACCGTGGATTACAGTGTCTCGGGCTGGCTGGAGAAGAACAAGGACCCCCTGAACGAGACTGTGGTCGGGCTGTACCAGAAGTCCTCCAACAGACTCCTGGCACATCTCTATGCCACCTTCACTACGGCGGACGGTAACAGGCTCCGAGGAGTGCTTTGTATGAGGGCCATCTCCCTCCATTTGTTCCATAGGCCCCCATAAAATTTTATAGATCTGCTAACAGCACATGCCGTCCTTCATTTCTTTCAGCTGACAGTGGGAAGAAGAAAGTCGCCAAAAAGAAGGGTTCTTCCTTCCAAACTGTCTCTGCCCTTTTCAGGGTAAGAAAAATACCACGAGTTAGTTTGTTCGTAATTGGTTTAAGTCATCTCAAAAAGAACACTGTAGAGTCTTGAAACTTGGTTTGTTTACAAAGAGTAATGTTGTCTTAATCTGATTACTGTCACTCAGTGAGGTTCAGTGACAGTAAGATCTTGTTTAAACGAGGTCTTAACAAATGTAGGTCCAGGATTTCATTATCATTTGCACTGCAGCTAGCTGGATCGGCTGGTCTGGGAGGTGGGCTCTCAGTCACGCTCCCTGCCTTATACTCCCAATGGAGTTGATTCAGAAAGTATTTTATGCTCTGTTAGTCTCTGGCTCACTTATACTCTAGCCATAGGACTAGTAAAAGAAAGAGCTAAATAATTTCATTATTTTTTAGAATTATATTGAATTTAAAACATATCTTATTCTTTATTACAATTTATCTCTGTCTTCATAAAATTCCACGTAGGCTAACTAGTAAATTTAATCATTTAAAAAATTATTTTAGGAAAACCTGAACAAGCTGATGTCAAATTTAAGAACTACTCATCCTCACTTTGTGCGCTGTATAATTCCCAACGAAACCAAAACCCCAGGTGAGGCGCCTGCGGAGGCTCCGGGTGGTTCTCAGCGTTAAGGACGGTGCAGGTGGCTGATCTCTCCTGCTTCTGTTCTCAGGGGCCATGGGACATAGCCTTGTCCTGCACCAGCTGCGCTGCAACGGCGTCCTCGAAGGCATCCGCATCTGCAGGAAGGGGTTCCCCAACAGGATCCTCTATGGGGATTTTAAACAAAGGTATGGGATGAAATGTTCTTAGTGCTCCTTAATGAGACATGCAAATGCTGAAATTTGAGCGGGACAAAGAGTGGTAAGAAAAGACCCTTTCTGAAACAACAGTTACGGACTTCCGTGTATACATACTTGTTTCTTCCAATTTTCTCAGGATCTTAACTTACGTGCAACATGGCAGAAGAGCCCTATCTGATTCAGAAGGCCTAGATTCTAGGCCACTACCTAGAGGGGTGACTTTGGAGACCACTGGACCTTGGTCTCCTTGCCTAAAGGGAAAAAGGGCTAAACTGAAAGTCTCCAAGTATTATGTCTTTGCTCACAGCCCATGACTACTTCTGTGCCCACAATGGCAGGTACCGAGTGCTGAATGCCAGTGCGATCCCTGAGGGACAATTCATTGACAGCAAGAAAGCTTGTGAAAAGCTGTTGGCATCCATTGACATTGACCACACTCAGTACAAATTTGGCCATACCAAGGTAATGCATCCATTCTGACAGATGCCGCCCTTTTATTCCTCTTAATTTTACAACTTCTAGAGAAAACTGACTCATGCCACTCTTCTCCCTCTAAGGTGTTCTTCAAGGCTGGCTTGCTGGGGACCCTGGAGGAGATGCGGGATGATCGCCTGGCCAAGCTGATTACCCGGACACAAGCCGTGTGCAGAGGGTTTCTCATGCGCGTGGAATTCCAGAAGATGGTGCAGAGAAGGTTCGGCAGGGTCTTTGTTCAAACATGAGCTCCTTAGGCAGAGGTGAGGGAGTCTCTTCTAGTAATAAACCAGATTTTGTTTTCAGGGAGTCCATCTTCTGCATCCAATACAACATTCGCTCATTTATGAATGTGAAGCACTGGCCCTGGATGAAGCTGTACTTTAAGATCAAGCCCCTCCTCAAGAGTGCAGAGACCGAGAAGGAGATGGCCACCATGAAGGAAGAGTTTCAGAAAACCAAAGATGAACTTGCCAAGTCAGAGGCAAAAAGGAAGGAGCTAGAGGAAAAACTGGTGACTCTGGTACAGGAGAAAAATGACCTGCAGCTTCAAGTACAAGCTGTACGTGTTTAGGATCCTATCTTGACTTTCTTTCTAGATTTGATTGTTCATGAAAAAAAGATGATTGGTGGGATGCCTCAGAAAGGACTTCATATATAAGAAAATACTGGAACATCACAAATCTTATCTCATTAAAGGAAATTATGATTTTTTTTATTTTATTTTAAAGGAAAGTGAAAACCTGTTGGATGCTGAGGAAAGATGTGACCAACTGATTAAAGCTAAATTCCAACTTGAGGCTAAAATCAAGGAGGTGACCGAGAGAGCCGAGGAGGAGGAAGAGATCAATGCCGAGCTGACGGCCAAGAAGAGGAAACTGGAGGATGAATGCTCAGAGCTCAAGAAAGACATAGACGACCTGGAGCTGACACTGGCCAAGGTTGAAAAGGAGAAACATGCCACAGAGAACAAGGTACTCTCTTTGTAGGTCTCTCTAGTTGGATGTAGTCAGTGCTGACCTGAGTGTTCTCGTAATTGCTTGTCGCTAAACACGAGTTTCTTCTCAGGTTAAAAACCTCACTGAGGAACTAGCTGGGTTGGATGAAACAATTGCAAAGTTAACCAGGGAGAAGAAAGCCCTCCAAGAGGCGCACCAGCAGGCCCTGGATGACCTCCAAGCTGAAGAAGACAAGGTCAATTCTTTGAGCAAAATCAAGAGCAAACTGGAGCAGCAAGTTGATGACGTGAGTAAATAATGCTAATTGGGAGTCCTAGAAGTTTGGGGTTGGAAGAGCCCCCAAGGGTCCCCTGGTGCAAAGCATTTTTTCTCAAAAGGAAATGATACCTTTTTCAGCTGGAAAGTTCCTTAGAACAAGAAAAGAAGCTCCGTGTGGACCTGGAAAGGAACAAAAGGAAGCTTGAGGGAGACCTGAAGCTTGCCCAAGAATCCATATTAGATCTGGAGAATGATAAACAACAGCTGGATGAGAGGCTCAAGAAGTATGTCCTGAACCCACTGGCGTCAGTTTTCCAAGTTAGTGGATCTTCTGTGTTCATGTACTCTACATTTCCCTTTACAGAAAGGATTTTGAATATAGTCAACTGCAAAGCAAAGTGGAAGACGAGCAGACTTTGGGCCTCCAGTTTCAGAAGAAGATCAAAGAGCTACAGGTAAGAGGCATTAGGGGGTTTTGCTCAAAATATTTAGGTCACATAGCGAGCTGGAAGCTGTCTGCTGGAAGCCATTGACTTAGAGCACATGGGCAGGACAAGTCGTCTGTCTCATTGGTTTCCTTCCTGCTGGGCTGACATGGCAGTGTCGAACTATTTTTCCATAACTTGGAAAAAATGCCAAGTTAAAGTATTTTGGGTCAACATTTAGTTGAATGGAAAACATCCTGAATTGGCCACTGCAGGGGTAGTGACCCAGTTGAAGTGGGGGGAAGTCATATTACAGGAAATGGACAACATTCACATTTCTCTGGGAGAAGACCAAGAATGGGTTGTCCAGTGGGAATGGGAAATAGCATGTTCTTGACCTTCAGAGTCCCTGTGGGGAGCTGACTGCCTGTGGGGCGAACGGCTGTCCTCTGCAGGCTCGGACTGAGGAGCTGGAAGAAGAGATTGAGGCGGAGAAGGCCACCCGCGCCAAGACGGAGAAGCAGCGCAGCGACTATGCCCGAGAACTGGAGGAGCTGAGCGAGCGGCTGGAGGAGGCTGGTGGCGTCACCTCCACCCAGATAGAGCTGAATAAGAAGCGGGAGGCCGAGTTCCAGAAGATGCGCCGGGACCTGGAGGAGGCCACCCTGCAGCATGAAGCCACGGCGGCCACGCTGAGGAAGAAGCACGCGGACAGCGTGGCCGAGCTGGGGGAGCAGATCGACAACCTGCAGAGGGTCAAGCAGAAGCTGGAGAAGGAGAAGAGCGAAATGAAGCTGGAGATTGATGACCTCTCCAGCAACGTGGACAGTGTGTCAAAATCTAAGGTGCTTGGGCACGAGGGGACCTGATGACTTTGATAGCAGAGAAACCTGTGGCTGTTCAAATCTGAATACTGACTTTGCTTTCTCCCCTTTCTCGATCCTTCAGGCAAACCTGGAAAAAATATGCCGAACTCTGGAGGATCAGTTAAGTGAGGCCAGGAGCAAAAATGAGGAAATTCAGAGGAGCCTGAGTGAGCTGACGACACAGAAGTCTCGTCTTCAGACTGAGGCTGGTGAGCAACGTGCATAAAATGGGAAGGGGCAAAGCCTCATGGACCCCTATAAGGGAGTAACTGGTCAAAACGGAGGGGGAGTTTTTCTTTTGAGAAGAATTTCTAGGAAAGCATATTTTCCAGGAGAAATCACTGAAATAACAAATAAAAAGTTCCATTCAAAATATCCTGAAGGAAGAGGATCTTGAGAGTTTAGTAAAAACAGGAGAGAGAAGGAGACTAGAACGAGAAGGGAGTTAAGATACTATCTAGCCCAGACACATGCAAAATTAATATTACCATGCACCAAACAGAGTCTAAATGGCAGAACTGGAGCTAGAAACAAAGTCCCACATCTTTCTACTGCTTGCTGCATATTAATTGTTTGCATCCAAGGGTTTTTTGAGAATAAACATTTTCTAAAGACAGGGAATATGGATGTATCCATGAGATTAACTTGTTTTGTAATAACTAATAGAAAATACATTGAGAGAAACACAGTCAATTTTTAAAATTAATTTTTATTTACAAACACTATGTTACCACCAAGCAAAAACTCCTCCTTGTCCCCTCCCTCCACCCTTGGTAAGCTCTAATGAACTTCCTGTCTCTGTGAATTGGCTATTTCTAGGTATCTCCTATAAGTGACATCAAGCAATATTTGTCCTTATGTGCCTTGCTTATTTCACTCAGAATAATGTTTTAAGGTTCTTCCATGTTGCAGCATGTCTCAGAACTTTGTACCTTCTTATGGCTGAATAATATTCCATTGTGTGTATGTACCACATTTTGTTTATCCATTCATATGCTGATGGACACTTGGGTTGTTTCTACCCTTTGGCTGTTGTGAATAATGCTGTTATTTTTTTTTAAGCTTATTTATCAAAAAATTTCAAAAAAATTTCAAAACAATACCCCCAACAGAACAAAGGAATAAGAAAAATAAATATCCTAAAATAACTACATTGCTTCCTATATGCCCCATAATGCTGTTCTGAACATTGGTAACATGGCCAGTTTTTATAGTTCTTGGTGGGCAATAAGAATACGGGGGAACATTATTTGGGGCTTTAACTGGAAAGTATGGTTCCAGCCAGAGCTGGTTCTTTGGTGCATCATCACACATGAATCAACCAAGACAAGTAAGAAAAGAAGTTTAGTTGCCACATTTATGATAATCCTTTGGGATTTACCTCTGGAATCATAAAGACCCCACATCCCATTTTTTTTTTTAATCTCTTAACCTCTTTATCAACTTACCATATTCACTCAAGAGTCAAACTTCAAATAACTAGAGATGTAAAGTCCTAGGGAAAGCAGTATTTCCTTGACAAATTAACCAACAGTTGGAAATTCCAGCCCCTTGGAGATCTGACTTGGGTGTTGTTAGGTGCTTCTGGAAAATGTTTAAAATTCTACAATTGTTCTTAATGGGTCTTAATGATAGAAGGCATTCCAAGCTTCCAGTAGTTTACAAAAATATCTTATCAAGTTGAGTTTTCGGTTTCCTTTTCATGGATGCATCCTTTTTCCCCTAGGAAAGAACCACACCTGAAAATTTACTCTTTCCTGAGCTCTTAGTACAGTGTCTTACATGCAGTAGGAACTTGGTAAATGAATAGATGGATGAATGAATGAATGGATGAATGAATGGATAAATAAATAAAATATTTCCTTCTGGACACAGGTGAGCTGAGTCGCCAACTAGAAGAAAGGGAAAGCATAGTATCCCAACTTTCCAGGAGCAAGCAAGCATTTACCCAGCAAATAGAAGAGCTTAAGAGGCAGTTAGAGGAAGAGAGCAAGGTATGGCGGCCATGGGAGCTCTCCCTTTTCCCAATGTTCATGTAGCACATGCAGAAAATAAAAAAATAAATAAATAAGAAGCAACTTTATTCAGTAGATGATAAGAGCAGAACCAGACTTGAATCATATCATGGACATGGCCCTAACATTTTAATTGATGGAATGCTCTCCTCTCTCGTGACTTCCACAGGCCAAGAACGCCCTGGCCCACGCCCTGCAGTCCTCCCGCCACGACTGCGACCTGCTGCGGGAACAGTACGAGGAGGAGCAGGAATCCAAGGCCGAGCTGCAGAGGGCGCTGTCCAAGGCCAACAGCGAGGTTGCCCAGTGGAGGACCAAATACGAGACGGACGCCATCCAGCGCACAGAGGAGCTGGAGGAG
>PVKY010002206.1:0-26811 GCA_004027775.1 Bradypus variegatus | reverse complement strand
TAACTGTGTAACCAAATAAACCCCCTTTTATAAAAGCCAACCCATTTCTGGTGTTTTGCAGTCTGGCAGCATTAGCAAACCCCTGAGGCAGGTTTCAGTTGGACACAGCCAAGGGGGCTTGATGATCATCTGGGTGATTCAACTCTTCCTGACAAAACCGCTGTCTTTGAGCTTCCCTCTGGCAGACAATTGTGTGCTCTCTGCACTTTGGCTGTATACCCAGCAGGCAGGTTGGGTGCAAGAGTGATTATCTGGGGAAGCACAAACCCCAGCCTGCTCCCATTGTTTGATTATATGTCACAAACTACATAAAAATTCACAGACCACTGGGAATAATTCACATCCTAGGAAGGGCCTGATGACTGACCCCCAATCCCTACCCAACCCAAGAGCTGCTTTCCTGGCACTTCCAAAGGAAGCAGACAGTCAAGCAGAGGTCCTCAAAAAGAAAGGAGAAACTGGTTTGCTTGTAATGTCAGTGCTTGTCAACTTTCCCTTCAGAATGGTCTTCCTTTGCAGCCAGCACGTTCTTGGTTGCCTCTGGGAACCATTTCCCAAGCTTCCATTTGAGGCTTGTTCTAGTTTGCTAATGCTGCTGGAATGCAAAACACCAGAGATGGATTGGCTTTTATAAGAGGGGGTTTATTTGGCTACACAGTTATAGTCTTAAAGCCATAAAGTGCCCAAGGTAACACATCAGCTTTTGGGTACCTTCACTGGAGGATGGCCAATGGTGTCTAGAAAGCCTCTGGTAGCTGGAAAGACATGTGGCTGGTGTCTGCTCCAAAGTTCTGGTTTCAAAATGGCTTTCTCCCAGGACATTCCTCTCTAGGCTGCAGTTCCTCAAAAATGTAATTCTCAATTGCTCTTGGGGCACTTGTCCTTTCTTAGCTTCTCCAGAGCAAGAGTCTGCTTTCAATGGCTGTCTTTAAACTGTCTCTCATCTGCAGCTACTTGCTTAGCTTCTGTGCATTCTTCAAAGTGTCTCTCTTGGCTGTAGCAAGCTTGCTCCTTCTGTCTGAGCTTATATAGTGCTTTAGTGAACTAATCAAGGCCCAAGCTGAATGGGCAGGGCCACACCTCCCTGCAAACTATCCAATCAGAGTCATCACCCACAGTTGGGTGGGTCGCATCTCCATGGAAACACTCAAAGAATTGCAATCTAATCAACACTGATACATCTGCCCACATAAGATTACATCAAAGATAATGGCATTTTGGGGGACATAATACATTCAAACCAGTACAAGGCTCATGCTCTGACTTTGCAGGCACTGTGACGGTGCTCACACTGGAGACACCCCAGGCCCATGTCCCACGGCAAAACATCAGAAACTATTAATCTTTATTTAGGTCATGAGGCTACCAAGACTCCTGTAATCCATTCAGCAGCGGTAACATCTGGAGTGGAAATGACAGAGTGTGAATGTGCTGCGATGGAGGTGTCGGCAGATGCAGGGTTTCTGGGGGCTCTGGCTCTTTCTGGCTTCTGTTTGGAGTCCACCCTGGGCTGTCCCCTTGGTGTGGCACAGGAGAGAAGGCTCGTCATGCATGGTCACTACTGAGCATCCACAAGGAGGTGGCCATTGTGCTCTTGATGGAATGGGCTGAAGAGCTGGTTAGCAATGATAATAACGAGACCAAGGCCACCCTGGGAGTTCCCAGGTCTATCTGGGGCTGCACACCTGCATCTCTGAGGTTCTCCTTGTTGCGTTTCTCTGGTTGGTGAGCATGCCAACAAAATGAAAGTTCTGCTGCTGTGGAGCCAGCCCCTGAGGCCCTCGCTTCCTCGGCGATTAGGCCCAGGCTTTCTGCTTAGCTTGGCATTGCCTCCTGGTAGCAGGAGTTGGTCTAGTCCCTGTTCTCCCTTTCCAAGCCACCCAAATGCTCCACCCTCCCCTCCCACCCAGTCACGGACCCCAGGCACTGCAGAGGAATCCAAAAGATGAACTCGCAGAAGGGGAGGACACATCCCTCCCTGTCCCAGAGGGGGCAGCTTCCTGGCACAAATAAGACTCAAGTAATGTTACTGGAGCCTAAAAACCAGGATCCACCTCCAGCTGATGTCCATACCAAACTGCTCCCTGCAGAGTAAGAAAAAGACTCCAAAGCCACAAAATGCCATGAGTTTCCTTCTTCATAATCACTCCAAATTATGACAACTTACAGCTGCTGTACCTGGAAGATAAACTAGAACAAGACGAGGGAACACGGTGCTGATAAGTGGCTCCGAATCTCATCTCACCAAGTTAGTCAAAACCTCCATCAGACTGGAGAGTCACCCATCTTGTGTCGTCTCTTACCCTAATGAGCTCTGGGGATAACAGTCTGAGGTTCTACTTAGTGCTCCACCGAGCAGGCCATCATATGTGTCCTGCATACAGTGGAATTTGTGAGTGGGTTGACAAGAAGGTGACACGACTCCATGTATTTTTTAAATTGCTCACCTTTATCAGTCTATTGAGCCGGTTGTGTTAATACGTATAGAATTACATGCCAGCCCCGATGGTAATGGCTTCGGCACAGGGGGATGGTCAGAAAAAGCGACAGGCTCAAGTGGTAGGAAAATGACCTGGTCACATTTACCATGAAAGCGACAGAAATGCTGTCAGTGTGGCCAGCTCTCACTTTCAATTTCCTGCACGCAGGAAAGAGGGAACATCTGTGACATGCCCGGCAATATGTTTTAGCAACGTTTTTTGGGACCAAAATTAACATTAACAGGAAGACAGGTTTGTGTTTCTCTGTATTTTCACTTATTAACACAACAATCCCAAGGTGATTAGCAATTCTGAGCTATGTTGGGCTGTGGGTTTTCACGTGCAACACTGAGATGCTGCACGAACATCCTCGCTTGAGCTCAGAGTTTGGGCTTGGGAAAATCTCGAGGAACCACATCACTTTGGAAAGCTCTGATGTTTTTCAGTCTGTGTTTGGATGCAAGGAAATGTGCATCAGAGAAAACAGAAATGTCACAGAGCCACTGTGTTGACTTTTCTCCAATATTTGCTAAATATCCATGACTGGCCAGACTCTACCAGGAGCAGGGGTGAGGCCAGATCTTGCTGTCTAGGACCTGATGGTGTGGAGTCTCCCATTCATTCATTCATTCATTCATTGATCATTGTTGGTTTAGTAATTCTTGAGTGGCAGGCACTGTGCTAGACATGGTGCGACGTCTTGAGTTATGGTGATGTCAAACTTACCCGGAGGAGTTCACAGAGAGATAAGGAAGACAGATGAACCCACACACAGTTACAACACAAGGCACCAGGACCAGGTACTTTGCCAAATGATGTGTTTGGAGGGAGGTCCAAATGCAGAGGCAAATTCTGGCACTTGATCCACTGTAAATCTCCCAAGTCTAGAAGAATCTCCTTATCTTGTTGAGCTCATATGACGATTGAAACCCCTTAGCACAGTGAGTGGTCATGTAGAAGCTCAATACATGGTAGCCATTTTCACCACCACCTCCACTACCGTGGTCAACATCGTTTTGAAGTTGTTATTTCTGGTTAAGGTGTGGCCCCTTTAAGTGGAGTGGGCCTTAATCAAAATTACTGGAGCCTTTATAAAGAGAAGGTCACAGGAAGAAGACAGAATTCAGCAGGAATCCAGAAGAGAAAGGAAAGGACATTGCACATGTCATGGGAAGTAGAAATACGAGGCAAGAAATCCCAAGTATTGCCAACACTAGAATGCTATAGTCTTTGGGGAGAAAACAAACCTTGCTGATATCTTGATTTTAGACTTTTCTAGCCTCAAAACCATAAGCCAATAAATTCCCATTGTTTAAGCTAACCCATTGTGTGATGTTTGTGATGGTAACTCTGGCAAACTAAGACACCCCTCCAGATCTACTCCCATCCCTCTCATCCTGCTCTACGCCCAGGAAGCTGACCCATGTGGACTTTATCCAGAAGCTCTCTTGCCTTCTGCCTTCCATTGGTAATGGCCTATGGGGAGCCAGGTAAGAGAGAGGGGCCAGAGAGAAATCAGAATACGTATTCCCCTGGCTCCTCCCTCCTGGACCACAGGTTCAACAGTGGCTGCATTCTTCTGCTCAAGGCCAGGATCCCTGTCAGATGCCTTCTCCAACAGCTGCCTCCGGGTACTCTAAGGCCTCCTTCCCTGGCCCTGCAGGCTTAGAGGAGTAATGGCTTTCCAGTGCTGCTAGCCCTGGGGAGCTTCAGCATCCTTGTCGTTTTCTCTTGGTCCTTCCCCATGCCTTTGCAAGCAATCCTGTCATGAAACTCTCTCCACTCCTCCTTAGGTGAGCCCTTGATTCCCTGCTGGGACCCTGAGCATCCACCCGTCAGGACATGGTCGTCATCTGTGTCGCCCTTACTGGCCCCTCCAGGTGAGGCCTTGTGCTGTGTCATCAGCTGCTGCATTTCCTGCTTTCTCCCCCACCTGTCCCCAGAGACCCACTGTGCACATCTCTCTAGTAAACTGTCAGCTCTTGGCACCTGCGGCTCAAGCATCTAATGTTTGCCTCCTCCAGAACTCTATTCTAGCATCGCCTCTTCTGGGGCATCACTCACTCTCCTTCCTCTGATCGCCATCTGGACCACAACTCTGGAGGTGCCTCTCACCCTGGAGCATAATCGCCTTCTCTATGCTGTGACCTGTGAGTTCCTGCAGAGAAGGCCAGGGGTGGTGTCATCTTCTTCTCCAGGGCTTCACATAGGATGTCCTTGTTGCATCCTTGTGGCCTCCAGGCATGGCTGAGAGGACAGATGGGGCACAGCTGGCATTTGCCCCTGAGAACCATCACTACTGCCGGGACTGGTTGTCGGGCGATGGAAACAACTCCCTCTGCCAACTCTTACCACCACCCGGAGCTCAGCACACAGGACGTTAGGAAATGTTTGTCCAAATGTCAACAGGATGCTCCCTATTTCCTGGGCCCTGAGCTAACTATGCTCATACGTTGCTTCCTTTAATACTCAGACTAGCCATGTTGTGAAGCTGGCATTATGAGGAAACTGAGGCAGGAGCAGGCTTTATCCCCCAGCCTTAATAGACAACAGGGTCTACATTTCCAGCCACCGAGACTGTGTATTTGATTACCAGGTGGGGGTGGAGGTGGAGGACAGAAGATAATCACTGAGCCTTCAGCCAGGGGCCTTTTGTCACCCCACCCAAGTGCTGCAAAATGGGACAATGACAGCCTCTGATCCTTAGGTCGCTGTGAGGATCAAATGAAAAAATTCTTGTCCCAAGATCCCAAGTTACCACCTAGTAGCTGAGGTAGGCAGAGAAAACGGCCCCCAAAGCTATATTCACTTGCTAATGCCCAGAACCTGTGACTGTGACCTTGTATGTCAGAAGACACGACTAAAGTTAAGGATCTTAAGAAGAGGGGCTTATCCCTGTCATGCAGGGGCCCTAAACGCCTGCACATGTGTCCTTATAAGAGAGAGGCAGAGGGAGATAAAACCCAAAGACACGGAGCATGGAGCTCACGTGAAGAAGGAGAGGGGGAAGGAGTGACGCGGGTCACGAGCCAAGGATGCAGCAGCCACCGGGCGCTCCTCCCCCAGCTCCCCTGAGCAAGCCTGGCCTTCCCACACCTCGACTTCAGACTTCTGGCCTCCAGAACTGCAAGAGGATATGTTTCTGTTGCTTTAAGCCATCAAGTATGTGGTCATTCATTGCAGCAACCCTGGGAGACTAAGACAGTAGCATCCAAATTATTATTATTTTTTTAAATTATTTTCTGTCTATTGGTGCCCCAGCAGTGCTGGGTCAGTAGTGGGGACAGGACATAAAGAATGAGACACCCGCCTTGCCTTTGGGGAGCTGCGGATCCACCCTATTGAAGCAGCAGCCCCCCGGGGGGCAGCCGGCTCGTGCCTCCCCATGCTCCCCAGGGCCAGCCCACTGGGTTTCCTCAACACCCTGCAATTCCCCGTAAGAAGCTGGAATTTTAGGGAATGGATTTCCTCACCTACCACATCATATCCACTGATGCACGGTTTTGGCAGTGCAAAGTGGTCGACCCTCTCTGATCCCCGAATCCCAGGAGGCTCCTTGCCTCTGCTCGTGGACGATTCTGGAAATCAGGCCATGGCACCGGGAGGTGGGGGGCTCAGCTGGGCGCTGCTGCCCCTCCTCCCAACAGTCGTTCACGGGGCTGGATGGCTGTGCCGGGCAGAAGCAGCGACGCACGCTGGGCTTCCAGCCCTTCCATCCTGCTCTGTGAAAGCACATCGGGCTGCAAGCGAGGCTTAGGGAAGCTACATCAGGGATGTCCCTCGATCTTTCCTGATTTGCACAAAATGAGAACCATTTCCAAACTTCAGAACTGGGCCTGGGGCGAGCGGAAAGCCTTTGCTCGTGTGGCGCACCTGAGCACAGGTGCTGCCGCCACTAGGAACCTCTGATTTAATTAGGACAATGGACGGAGGTGGGGGGGAGGCCCAGGCCCTGGGAGGGGTTGGTATGGGGGGGCTGGGGGGGTGAGAGAGGCCACTGGGGAGGAGAGAGCTTTGATTTCATGCCAGTGATGAAGGAAGCAGTTGCACCAGGGAGAGAAGAGAGGCACCACATCCAGGACCCCAGACTGCTCAGGAGGTGGCATGGCCCTGAGGAAGGGGAGACCCCAGAGGAAGGGGAAGCCCCCAAGGAAGGGGGGGACTGTGACCTGGCTGGAAGAATTGCTGGGGTCATGGGGTGAGGAGGTGGCCTCTGTCCTCCACGTGGGGAAGGCCTGGCACATCCAACCGAGGAACCCCTGTAATTGAGTCAGCCAGTGCCTGCCAGGCACCGAAACTTCAATTTCAATCTGGTCCGCATGGCCAGGCGCTGCCGAGGTGGTTTGATGCTGGATTTCAGCTGCCTCGGGCAGGACTGTCTCCGTTCATGAAACAGACGGACTCCGAGGTTAGTGGACTGACGGCTGCGGCTCCGTTCTCAGCTCAGAAGTTCCAGGCAGGGCCAGGGGCTGCGATACCTGGGGAAGCCCAGGAGGGTGCCTGCAGCCTTCAGGATCTGGGGCGCTGAGTAGGGGCTGGGGGGGGAGCCACATTTGGGTTCAGATCCTGACCATCACCCCCACTTGTGGGCACAGCCTGTCCTCTCCAAGCCTCAGTTTCCCAGCCTGGAAAATGGGGTGACGGTAATCCTCCCGGCAGCCCAAGCCCTTGTAGAAACTGGGCTGAGGGCCTCACCCTCAGCCAGTTGTTTGTTTATTTATAATAATTGGTGAGCACCCCCTGAGCTAAGCACTGGGGCCAACGCTGGGAACAAGGAAGATGCGATCTCTGCCCTCAAGGGGAGAAACAAAAATAAACAAGACCGGAAACGACTGGTGTGCCCTCCTCAGCCCGGCTGCCTCAGGGGTCCTGCCTGTCCCACCCAACCCAGGGCGCTTGTTCTCCTCCCAGCGCTGCCTCCCCTCCCAGGGGCTGCCGAGGGGGTCCCGGCTCCCTAAGGAAGGACCCCGCAGTGCTCCAAGACTCCGTCCTAGCCCTGGCTGACCACACACAGTGCTCCAGAACTCTCCGCAGACACAGTCCCTGGGCAAGACGGCAAGATAATCCCAACACTGCCGCTAACACCAATCATTCCATCTACAGACTGGTAAAAAAATAAAAATAAAAATAAACCAATAACAAAAACCATGACAACTCGGGAGAGCTGATTTCAGCGTAAGTCATACATGGGGCATTTTTCTTCACAGTTTTGATAACATTTATGTACATAACATTTAACACTTGAAGACAGCTTCTCCTTTCTTTTTTAAAAGTATTTTTTCATTAAAATCGATCAGCCAAACAGAAAACTCCATGTGCCAACGGGAAAGCCTGACGCAAGAAATCTGGGATGCTGGTTGTTTGTCTCTGCGGGAAGCTGGCCGTGTGTCTGCCCTGTCTGGGCATCTGGGGCAGCCACACAGTGGCGAGGAGCTGGACGCCAGCTCCAGGCCCGGGACCCGCCCTGCTCTGGGCTTGGATTTGCTGTGTTGGCTCACGGTCACCTGGGCCAGGTGAGGGTGCTTCTCTCTAGATTGAAAATAAAAGCCAGGGTGCCGGCAGCGGGGGTTAGGCTGCCAGAGACGGATTCCTGTTTTGCCCCATAGGTTTGTTCTCGTGCCATCCACTTCCTCCCCTGTCCATCTCACCAGCTCTTCTTCTGTTCAGGTCCCTAGTCTCTCCCACCAGCTGCCTTCTGGTTCTCATCAAGAACCTTCTCCTCTCCACACCAGTCTCCTTGTCTCCGGAAAGTTCCAGGTCTCTCTCTCCTGAATCTCAGGTCACAAGTGGATTTGCTTGACTTTCCTTCATTTATTCCCTAGTTCACTCATTCAGAAAACAGCTGTTGGAGATTATATTCTCATAGGGGATACAAACCCATAAATAGATAGATAGATAGATAAACAACTAATGATGATCATCTCATAATGATAAATGATAGGCAGGTAAATAGACAATAGATGAGATAAACGGATGGAGAGAGAGAGGGAGGGGGGGGGAGAGAGAGAGAGAGAGAGAGAGAGAGAGAGAGAGAGGGAGGGAGAGAGAGAGGGGGGAAGGACTAAAATGAACTCATAAAGCGACACGTGCAATGAGATCAAGAGATACTGTGCAGAGAGGGACCAAGTTGTAGAGGATATTTGACGAGAAAGGGTCAGCTGTGCGAAGGTCTGGGGAAAGGGCATTCTAGGAATAAGGGATAACATATGCAAAGGCCCTGAGGTGAGAGCAAATTTGACATGTCAAAAAAACCAGACAGAATTAAAATATGCATGAGTGTCTGCTGCGTGCCACTTAATGTCCAAATCGTCTTCATATGAGACTATTCCCCGTGTGGGGTGTAGATGATGTATTCTTGATTTGATCTCATTTTTATGTGCTATTGCATTGTGCTGATTTAAATATGATAGGTAAGACCCCAGCAATTTAGCCCGCATGCCAATTTATTGTTTTTCACAATAAGAGAGTCATAGATTCCCTGTTTATAAACTAGATGAAAATGTGGAGTTATCTTGTCCCCTCTGACTCTCAGACCCCACACCTAATCTGTTAGGTAAACCTGTGGCTCGCCCATCAGAACACCCAACCTTGATGACTTCTCCCATCTGTATCCACAGCTGGCACCCTACTCCTTCAACTCCAAGCTGGGTGAGTTCAGCAGTCTCCTCACAGCTTCCTCCAGCCCAGTTGACTCACAACACATTAGCCAGCTCTGCCTTTTGAAACACGAGTCAGATATTACTACCCCTTTGCTCAGAACCTCCTAAAGTCCACCCATTTCACTCCAAGTATGAGCCCAAATCCTTACCTTACCAAAGACTCTCCCTGCCCTGTCCCCCCGCCTCCCCCGCCCCACTCATCTGCTCCTGCGCTGGAGCATGTCAGGCCCACTTCTGCCTCAGGGCCTTTGCATCAGCCGAGACCTCTGCCTGCTTTTTATTTGTTTGTGTTTTCACCAGAATGTAAAAGGTCAGGTAATTTTTTCACTTTTTCCCGCTGATGGGATATGGCAGGTGCTCTAGAACTAGAGCAGAAGGGACAACTGTGTGTGCATTTCTAGAGTACGTGTGAATTTCACTTTGGGCATTTCAGACACAGGATCATTGGATCAGAGATTAAACCCTTTGCACTCCGGCTGCCGCCACCACTGCTACCTGCTAACATGAAGTGAGTGCTGCCGTGTGCCAGCTTCTGTACTAAGTCATCGGGACTTTCTCTTTCTAGTTTCAAAACCATCCTCTGATGGAAAGAGCATTATTCCCCTCATTTTATAGATGAGGAAACTGAGGCATAGACAGGATAAATGACTTGCTTGTGGTCAATAAATTAGCATTTTATGTTGCTGGAATCCAACACTGTCGTCTGACCCCAAACCTCTGCCCTAAATCCTGGCCTGTCTCCACCCCCACCCCAGAGGGGAGGGGCATCTGGGGGTGCGGACAGTGGGCTGGGTGTACCCCTGGGCTGGTTCTCCCCAGGACTCTGACCAGAAGGAGGCTGGGGGGTCTCTGCTGGTCCCTGATGCGTCCCTCTGTCCAAACTGGCCGGTGCCGTCTGGAGGGAGCAGAGAGTCTCCTGCGAGCAGTGTCTTGGCTTGTTCCCTGATCTCTGATCCCTTAACAGGGAGGAGATTCCTGGGATATGGGAAGCCAGGCGGGCAGGTTTCGATGGCCTGTCTGGGAGAAAAATGAAAGGCCTGGAGCAGAGCGGACAGGGTCTCGACCGAAGTTTTTCCAAATGATTACATTGCTTCAGTTCTGGACCCTGTGCTCAAGATTGCCTTTGCCAAATCCACACCTACCCTGCAGGGAGCACCCTAAGGTGGGGGCCCTGTCTCGCCCTCAGAAGCAAGGCCTCTCACAGGCCGTGGTATCCTACCTCTCTCTGAGCTTCAGAGTAGGAGAAGGGAAGATGACAGACTGGGGCACCCCCTTCTCTCCTCCGCCTGCACCCACAGCCCCAGCCGGCCTCTCCCAGCAACCCACAGACCATGGAGACGAGCGTTCTTTCCCACCAAGTGTAAATTTTCTAATTTTAATCTGTTATACCTAAATTCCCTTTCTAAAGAATTTTTACTCTGAGAAACAAGTTGATTTCTCTATTGAAGGGTTCCACTGTAATTAAACTGATTGCTGAAAAAGACATCATTCTTCTTTTAATAAGGCAATTTGCATATTCAATAACTTTAGACTCACTTGCTGGAAGACAGTTTGAAAGTTTGTTTGCATATTCTCTCACTCAAATGCTTTCAGATTGTCTTACCTCCTTTCCATTAACTTGGTGATCATTGAGAGAAAATCCGAGGGAATGTCTTTTAATGAAAAATATACTTATTTTGTTTCAAAACATGGTGCAATTAATGGACAAAAGGGCTGTTAGAGGAGAACGTATTTTCAATCATGTATTTTGCAGGCTACTTTTAATTTCGTAATCGTAGATTGAACTCTGCAGACTTGGAGGGGCATAAGAGAAATTTGGAACCCAAAGATTTGCAGCAAGTAGGGGCCTTCTTGCTGGTGTGGATACTTCTGGACCCAAAGTGCTCCAGGGCCTTGAAACTCTTCCTGTCCCTTTTGTCTTGCTTGCTCATCATTCAAGCAGTTGGCCTTAGTGGCATGGACAGAAAGCCAGGAAACACTTGTTGTGGATGCGACCCCAGAACCCATATGAATGGGTGACGATTTCAGCCACTTGGCATTACAGCGTATAAAATCACTGCCCTGGCATGAAAACCTAAAGGTCTTCTGTTGGATGTGGAACTTTGTACACAGCTCAATGAGACGTGGTCCATGGACTTCCTGTCAGGAGCAGCGTGGAAGAGCACAGCATGTGACATGTCACTCCCACATGGATGGCTATTCTTACCAAAATAGAAAATAACCACGTTGGAGAGGCCGCCGAGACAATGGAGCTCTCATGCACTGCTGGTGGGAAACAGTATGGCAGCTCCTCAAAACGTTAAATATAGGACCACCGTATAACCCAGCAGCTCCACCCACAGGCAGACACCTAAGAAAGTGAAAGCAGGGACTCAACCAGATAGTTGACACACCAGTGTTTATAGCAGCGTTAATCACAATAGCCAAAAGGGGGAAACAACAGATGTTCCTCAACAGATGAATGGATAAACAAAATGTGGTACCTACTCAGTGGAATATTACTTGGTCGTAAGAAGGAATGAAACTGATAAATGCTACAACAAGAAAACATTATACTGAGCGAAACGAGGTAGGCACATAAGGATGACTACTGTACGGTGTCACGTGATATATCTAGACGTAGCAAATTCAGAGACAGAAAGTGGACTAAAGGTTGTCAGGGCCTGGGGGGAGGATGGAAGGACGAGTTTTGTTTAACACACACACAGACACACAGCACAGAGCGTGGTGTGGAGTCACTGACGTTGAGGGTCTGGGTGGAACATCTGCAAAGGAGCCAGGAAAGTTTATTTGTTTATTTTTTTAAAAAGGGCTTCATATTTGCCTACCGGTTGAGTTAGTTGGATAAAAAGGACCTAATCCTTTGGCAATTTGAACACCTGCAGAAAAAAAAAAGTCATTTCCTTAATTTCCTCCAGGGGCAGGGGAGAGCCTCCAGATAAAAGCGTCTGATTGGCTGTCTCCTGGGGACACTCCATCTCTAACATCTACTCTCTACTCGCATATTGTCCCGAACCAAGAGAGGACGCTGAAGACCAAAGTTTCTGGTGGATTTGGTGACAAGAAGTTCATCCCTGGGCTGGAAAGTGAGAAGCCTCTGAGGAGACACAAGCGGGACTATTGGTTTGCAAGAGAGTCAATTACCTGCTCAGACGTCTCTCCTTTGTTTTCACAACGTCAGCTTAAAATATTAGGCCCCTGGGCAGAGTGACTGTCCTCTCTCAGAGCAGTGGCTCTCCCATTTCTAGCAGTCTGGGCTGGGAAATTTTTGGGGGGGTGAAGGGGGGGTAGCAGTTTGAGTGATATTGATTTTGAGATATTTCCCTCTTCACAGATTCAGACATAGGACTGGATTTCTAAAACACGTGGGGAAACAATTCACCTTGCCTTGGAGACCCAACCTTGTTGCAGTCAGATTATTTCAGCCTTCAAGGCTCCTTAGCTTTCCTGCCTCCCCGACTATCCAGTTACATATCAGGCAGGGCCAATGTCCTAGGGGTTCAAAGTTGGCTGCCTGGGATCAGCCCTGGGGACAAGAGCTAAGGAGCTCAGCAGGCCGGGGTCCGTGGAGACACCCGGGGTGGGTGGACACAGAGAGAACTTTCTTTGCTCAGTGGCCTCAGAGTCTAGGTTGAGTCCATCCTCCATCCCCACCTAAGACGTGCTGACAACACTGAGCTTGCCGATGGAAGCTGGGGTCTCCTTAGGTGATCATAATGATAAGCTCAAGTCTTGGGAGCTTATGGTGTTTGCAGTTTCCCAGATGGAATTCAGGTGCTTTGCTCCACTTGTTTTGTGATGCAATCCTGAAAGGGTGAATTTGGACAATTGCAGCGTGGCCATTTTGAGCACATATGCTAGAACTAAGTCTTTTTGGCTCAGCTGTAGCTTGAATCTAATGAAAATGACAGATCATCCAGCACTCTGTGTGCCTGCCAAAAAGGAGGATATTTCCCACGAGACAGCACCCTGGTGATGCAGAAATAGACACTATAGGTCTGTGATTGGCTGCTGCGTACAGGCATTCATATCCAGTCTGCATTATCAACCACACAAGATCACATCCTGATAATAACAGCAACAAGGGCATGCATAAAAATTACTGCAGCGAAAGAGAAAAAAATACTAGATCAATTATGCCAATTATGTGCTAGTACTTTTTCCCCTCACAGTTTCAACACAGAGAGAAGGTGGCATCTATCTCTGATCTAATTATTCACATGCCTTTTTGTGGTTCTTTTTCTCTTTTCACTCTTCTCTTTCACAGGCAGATATAAAGGAGCTCCCATTTAGAAACACACTGTGGAATCAAACGTGCCTACACACATATGTGACTTACATTTCAGCAGCTGGATAACCAGTTACTCGAGAGTGAAGCGTCGATGCCCCTAGTGTTGGTGGGAAGGGGATGCGAGGGCTCCATCCACATGACCTTACCTGAGAACACAAATGCCATCAGCCTCCAGAAGTGTCATAAATCAGGTTGCTATTTAAGCTCTGATTCTAGGAAAAGGGTCCAAATTTCCAAGGTGCCTTTAATGTGTCTGTGCTCCATGGCAATGAAGTATTTCTTTAACAGACTGCCACTGAGCAAACATAAAAATACCCAGCTCTGGAAAGAGGGTTGGAGGGTTTCCCTTTTCTCCCCTCCTTCCTGCTTCCTCTTTTCCCCTCCTCTCCCCCCTCCACTTTTATCCCCATCCCATTCTGCTGCTTCCTCTTTCTCCTTTCCCTTTAGAGATGCAGCGTAACTTGGAGAACCAAGGGTCTACACTCGCAGAACGAGAACTGAGATTCTGACAGCCTGTGCTCAAGTCCGGCTTGACTTCTTAGGTGACCCTGTGAAATCGGTTCCCTCCGCGGAACCTCTGTCATCTCATCTTTAAAGCGAGGGTACTTGAATTAGCTGTTCTCCCAGGTCCCTTCAAGCTCTCAGATTTGAAGGGAAGAGTAATTTACCTAAGCTAGCGAAGGCGGAAGGCGGTTTTGAAAGAGAAATACAAAATCATTAAGCAGATCAGTAAATTTGATAATGAATTGTTTCAATTAGATTCAGGTGGCAGCAGATGTTAAATTACTTTAGCAGAACCCAGCTCAGAGGTTTGTGGTTTACTTTTCTCATTTAAATATATAGATACAAAGGGATAAATCACATTGCTAGTCCCGCTTGACAAAAAGTCCCTACTGTGCAGGGCTGGATAGGCCTCATGGATGTTGTCTGCGGAGTGGGCCAATGTGGGCTCTGCGCCCCGGTCTGTCTGCTGATGGGGTGTGTGCCTGGGGGAGCAGCATTGCTCCAGGGCACAGGCTTCCCAGTATGAGTGAGGGGTTGCAACAGACCCCTCTAAAATGTGTCATGCTTCCTTGGATAGTGACCCAGCTTCGCCAGATCCTTTGTACATATTTGAAGGGTCTTTGTGCTGGAACTGGATCCCGTTGGAGCACTACCCACAGTGCTCTCTGCTTGTGACCGGGATGCACGCTCTTCTGGGGCAGGTCTTTGTGATGATGTTCGTGGTGGTGGTGGTTTAAGGTGTGTGTGGAGGTGGGGGTGGGGGGCAAGGCTGCTGTGAGGTGGGCATTTCATCCTGGCACCAAAGGGGCTCAAAGCACCTTGGCAGCTGGCCGGGAGATGCTCCCTGCAGACCCCGCGCTCAGCATGGCCCCCTCAGGGCTGTGTCCATTGGCCTGGTTGCCCCCAGGAGGGGCTCAACTCCAGCATCCAGGAAAGGAGGGAGAAAGGCATCCTGGCACAGGAGCTATCCTCTGTCCCCTTCCTTCTCAGATGCCTCCTTCCTGGAGCGGATCGCCCCAGGGCCTGGCTGCATCCTGCCCCACTGGGGTAGGGACAATGCAAGTGGCACTGCCTGCCCAGGGGGCCCCTTTATTCTCAGCGGGCTCCCTGCCATGCAGCATGCAACAAAATCCCACCAGGTCTGCTGAGCTCCTGAGAAGGCTGCCCCTTTAAGAATTTATCTCATATTTTCAGAAATTGACTGTGAAAATTCTAAGTAATGGTGTGACATGATCACACTCACTTTCTATAGTTAATCCTTCACGAGGGTCAGGCACCCCTCTCTTCTCGGTGGCTCATTTGATTGTCACCTACCTTGCACAAAACTCCCAGCCCCGAGCACTGTCTGGTGGGGTGACAGGCAGGCAGAGTGCTGAACGCTGTGCGGGAATAACTGAATTAGAAAAAAGCTGCTGGCACTGTAATAAAGCGTTTAATGGACAGACAGCCTCTCTTGCCTTCCTTGGGGTAACACTAAATCCCTTTTTATTGTAGTTTGCACAGATGTTAGTGAGTTATCCATTTCTCTAATCATACTAGAAGTTGGCACATCCATCTTAAATAAGAAGACCAGCCCACTTGCTTTTACAGAGTCCTTTTTCTAATAAACTTGTGTCAGTTCCAGGTCAGTTTTACCAATACAAATAAAATTCAAACAAATAAAAAGTATATTGTCTCATGATGAGATTTATGTAATTATGTCCCCTAGGTCCCTTTAAATTTACACAGGGAGCTACACCTTGCAGAGCCCTTAGTTCAGCCTGGATTTCTGTCTGACGTGGGGGCACACACACCCAAATACACAGCCGCAGAGGTTGCAGTATCGGGTCTCCCCAGATCAGGGCAGATCTTTTGGTGCAGAGCAGCCTTCATTTAAGTCCGAGGAGTGGGACGGGCAGTGGACAAGCAGCCTGGGTCTGTGCTGCAGCATGTCTAGGAGGCCATGGTCAGATTTGATGCATTCCATCAAATAAAATCTGCTCCCTCCCCAGGCCAGCACTGCACCCCAGTCACGGTGTACAGACCACCCAAAGATCCTTGCGCAAAAGAAAATTTTGTAAAAGAGGGTTACATTGCCAGGAAAAAAAAATCGTGTGTGTTAAAAGGAAAGGGGGGTAAAAAAATTTCCTACACAAAAAGATGCTCCCCACTGTAACTTCTGTGGGAGCGGGAAAGGTCACCTGAAGTTCAGTCCAGGGTAAATAATTGCTATGGTGAGGGGTTCCTTTTTCCCTTTCCATGGAGTTGATGGGTTCACAGCAGTAGCTGGATCTTGATAGATTGGCAGACGCTGAAAGGAAACACTAAGTGCTGACCGGGGCAGGGCTGCGCTGCAGTTCTGAGGCCCCGAGTGGGCAGCTGAGGCTTCCGGGCTGGGCGTGAGGCGAGGCCCAGGTGACAAAGCTGCCTCTGTCCCCGCACAGGGCAGGGACAAACGCTCGCCCTGGCATCGAGCATGCAGGGTGGGCTCTCCAAAAAAAACCCAGGCCCAAGGTTGCCTCCTGCCTTTGTGCACACAAAATTACTGCTCTCTGGGCCCCCCCTGCATGGGAAAAGGTCTGTTGCTGTTGTGTTTCCCCGTCCAAGTCCAATCGTCTACTTCATAAATCAAAGGCGAGACGTGGTGCATTAACCATTTGAGTCCTGCTGCAAAGAGGGAGACTCACCACCAGCCACGGAGGGGGACGAGAGGGCACACTGGCCTGCTCTAGTGGCAACCCCGGGAGCTGCCCCTCACCCTGTGCACGAGAGGCCAGGACAAGTGCCTAAACTGGGGGGGGGGGCTCTCAGAAACCCTGAGCTCATTTTCTCGCACACCCATTATATTGTGGAAACCAGGGTGCAAGGGGAGCAAAGTGACTTGGCAAAGGTCACCCAACAAGGGGATGGAGAAGCTGGGATGCTCCAAGAGGAGTGGGCTCCTAGCCCTGTGCATCTTCATTCATTTCTTCATGCATGCATGTGTGCATTCATTCATTCCTTTATTCAACAGGTATTTACAGTGGGCCCACTGTTTGCGAGGATATTTAGAAAAGAGTCTAGCCCTTCACCATCACATAGTCATGCTCCTTTTTGCTCATTTGCCTTTTGAAAATGATGAAGCACTCAATCCTGCTTACCTTTCTTCCATTTGGCAGCTCTTGTCAAGTGCCCCCCAGGAGCAGCAGAGAGAGGCACTGGAGCCTTTGGGGGTATCGCGGTCTGGGAGCACACCCCCCCTTCCCCAGGGAGTTCAGGTCATCCTAGGGAGGAGCTGGGCTGCTGGCCCTGCAGGACTCGCCTCCCAGTGGGTCCCTGGCGGCACAGCCAGCTATCGGTGAGGGAACATAGGAAGATCAGTGGGGCCTTCACTGCTGAAGCCTCTGCTTGGTCTTAATTGTGAGTCTCACAAACCACAGTCCACACTGAGAGATGCATAAATGGCTTTTGCAACACAGTTGGGTACTCACCTGGCAGAGGCCAGGCCAGCCCCAGAAACTCTGGCCTTGAAACGCAACTCACTTTGGTGTAAATGTTTTGTCTTGAGGAAAATTTCCATCTCTCTAAACTTCCCCATAAAGGGCCTCATGCCTTGTGCTTTCTGGGGCAGGACACACACCTCACCCACTCCAGCAGGTCCTGAGGAGCTGATGAGGGGAGCAGGGTCTAAATGACAAGATCAGAAAAATGATAAACGATTCCCCAGGGCTGTAGTGCACAGGTCACTGCCCTCGCAGCACCCCTGACCATTAGTCTAAAGGAGAAGCAGGAGCTTACTGTGAAATTGTCTTGGGAGTAAACTCTAGGCTGCAGAAATGCCCCTCCTTGTCCCTAGAAAGGAAATGCGGGGGGATCTGAGAATGATCCGGACTCCTGCGGGTCTGAGTGCACGCCCAGAGCTGGATCTGGGCCTCCACGGGCAACAGTGTGATGTTCCAGGTCAACGGTTTGAGAAACGATAACTCTGACAACTTGTTTTGGTTTCCTTATTCCTAAAGCAAATACCATGCAATTGGTTGGCTTAACCAATGGCAGTTTACTGGCTCATGGCTTTGAGGCTAGGAAAAGTCCCAGATGAAGTCATCACCTACGCAGTGCTTTCCTCCTGTAGGTTGGTGGTCTGGGGCTGTCTTCCGATGATGCTTGGTCCTGGGCTCCGCTGTCACATTGCAATGCATATGGCGGCCTCTCCCTTCTCTTCTGGCTGTTCCAGCCTGTGTCTGACTTTCACTCTGCTTGTTTGGGCCACACCTTAACTGATCTTGAAGAGATCTTATTTACGATGGGTCCACACCAGCAGGAATGGATTAAGTTTAAGAACACATTTTACTGGGGTCCATAGTTCCAAACCACCACAGCACCTCCCCACCCCCATATTCCTACTGTGTCCTCTGGACCACAGGCTGACCAGGAGGGTGTAGGGGACAAGGCTCTGGACCACCTCCATTAGCTTACCGCCCTGCCTCTTACTTGCTGTGTATGCAACTTCAAGTGTCCTACTTAACACTCTGTGCCTCAGTTTCCTCACTGTGTTATGGGAATGACAAAAAATGCATTTACCTCCTAGGGCCCTTGGGAGAATTAGATTAGTTAAGACCATAAAACACTTTGAGCAATGCCTGGCACAGAGCAAACCCCAAACGCATGCCAGCTCTCCTTGACACATGACTATCAGGGCTCGGGCAGCTTCCCCTCCAGCCTGCGTGCTCCAGCTCCAGTCCTTTCAATCCTTGCTCCTCAGTGGGATTGCACCCATCTTTCAAACATTGTGCCAATAATTTCAATCCCCCTGTTCCTCCTCCTAGCCCTCCCTTCCCTCTGCTATAGAGTAAATCCAAGCTCTGAAAAGTGGAATGCAAGGCTCTTCCTAATTGGGCTCCATCTAATCTTTCCAGAGTCACCAATTCTATCTCAAACCCAGTGCTTTCAGCAATCCTGTCCCTGTCCACCGATCCGTTCTTTCATCCACTCGTGTGTTTACTTGTTCTAATATGAGGACCACATTCTTTCAGTCTGATCCTAAGAAGGCATTTGCCTCCACTGAAGCTCATTCTTTCTTTAGGGTCTCCTGGCTTCCCTCCTGGCTGTACCCTCAAGACCCCAGTTGAGCCCCCTTTTCTGAGCTTCACATGCCCAGACACAGGAATCAGTCTCCGTTATGAGGCATCTTAGGAACCACAGTTTCCTTGTCTAGATGGTGGAAGATGCCTACCTCACTGCCACTGCGTGATTCGAGGGGGCATGTAAAAGGCTTAGTGTGGGGTTCTACACATAGTAGGTTCTTGAGGAATGGGAATTATGACATGGCTTCCCCAAAGCTCCAGGTCTCGGGCATCTACCTGAGTGCCAGTGGTGTTTACTGTGACCATCGTGGCTGGCCATCTTTCCTCGGGGCCTCACTGCTTTGGGTTAATCTTGCCCAGCCCAACTTAGGCTGAGCATACACTAGGCACTCAATGGACGTTTAGTCTGTGCATCACAAAGAGATTTTATAGCACCAGTTAATTCTGTCCAATTAAGAGTGGGGTTGTCAAGGAATCTGAGGCTTTCTCTGGTCTCAGTAGTGAAGAAATTCCATGGTCAAAAAGTGATGTGAGCCACATGGACACGAGGGAAGGGAGGCAAGATAACCAACTCTGCAGCCCAGGAAAGTCAGAAGATGCTGAGAAAAGCACTGTCCATTCCTCTACTCAAGTGCAGGGTTGTTGGACCAGGAGATAGCATTTCCCCCTCCATTTGCAAGACTCATATAAATTACCCTTTCATCTGACAGATAATAACATTTGCATCTGAATTGTCCCTTCAAAAATGTGGTTCTTGCTTTCTGAAAAATCTTGCACAAATATAAACTTATAGTCTTAAAATGCTGTCTAATCATAGTCAGATCTTTTTCAGTGTTGTTTAGTCCTGTTACATTTTACTGGGCACCTACTGTGAGCCAGGCATTGTGCTCGGTGCTGGGGAGGCCAGTGGACAGGAAGCAGCCCCTGCCCTCCAGAAGCTCACAGGTCCTTGCAGAATAAAATCAGGAAAGCAAATAATGAGGCAGCAGGTCGCCTTGTGGGTTTCAATACTTAATTATATCTGAGCCCAGCTGCCAGTCTGTTCCTTTTCATGAACTCTAAACTTGTAAACACATACACAGACTATATATATAAAGCCTACAAATATCAGGCAATAAAATTCATGCTGGTATATGGCAGGGATCAGCAAACTATTGCCTGTGGGCCAAATCCAGCTAGCCACCTGGTTTTGAAGTGAAGATTTATTGGGACACAGATACACCTTTCACTTACAGGCTATCTATGGCTCATGCCCTATAGTAGCAGAGTTGAGTTATTGCAACAGAGATTGTATGGCTTAATGTATTTACTATCTGACCCTTTACTAAAAGTTTGCCAAACCTTGGTATAAGGCTCTAAAGAACTAAATAGGCTGATTCCAAAAATGCAGCCCCAGATCTGCCTAATTGGACCCTGCACTCAGATAGGCAAAAGGCAACAGGCCGATGTGTCTGGGGCGCGACTCCAGTGATTCTATCTGCTCAACGAGCCAGCAGCTGACTTGCCACAGTCTCCCGGGTCCTAAGGCTCCAAAACTTCGATAGTGGCTGAGCGTCTGCAGAAGCAGAAGTGGGCTGTGGATCCAAGAAACTCTGCTTGGAGTAATGATGATTCCAAGCTTGGCCAAAGGATGCTAGAGAAGATGGGGTTTCCTTGGCCAAAGGAAAGGGTTTAGAGGCTCAGAAGCAAGGATTTACAGCTCATATTAAAGTTCAAGTTAAAAATAACCACCTGGGAATTGAAGCTATAATCAGTAATGAAGACAACCGGCTTGCTCATCAAGGTGACTGTGACCAGCTTCTTGCCAAACTGAACACTTGCCATGGGCAAGAGATAGCGGACCCCCCAGACAACAAAGGCTAGAAATCTTTTAGCCTTGAAAAATAGTCCAAAATTTCCAAAAACTGTGTTCATTATAAGAAATTCACAAAAGGCAAAAGATCGATCATGTCAGAGCAAAATGGATCTTGATTGCATTTTTGGGGAAAAGGCAGAGTAAGAAGAACCCTGAGGATGATTCCAGTCCCACCACTACAGATGAGAACAAAACTTCCCCTACGACAACCTTGCCAAGAGGATGGCAGAGCTAGAGAGCAAGCCACAAGTCACAGCTGCAGGTCCTGGACTTTCAGAGCCCCAAGCTGAATGGAAAAAGGGAGAGAGAAGAAAAAGTGAAAATCTTGGGGAATTCCACCCAACCCAAGGCCAACCCGCCTGAAAGAGAAAACTCTCAGGAAGAAGAGAGCCCTGCATGTACAGCCAAGAAGAGAAGATCCAAGTTGAACAGCCGCTCAGAGGCCCTTGTTGTGATGAGAATTCCGATGTTCCTGCTGAGGGTGGGAGGATGGCGTGGGGTCACCTGGGGACCAGGACTTTACCCCAATGCCAGAAAAAGGAAAGAAAAGAAAAAGTTAAAAAAACAGCAAAGAGAGGCAGCAGTGGACACTACACTAGAGGAAACACCAGTGAAAAAGAAAAAGGAAAAGAAGGTTTCCAAGTAAATGATCTCTTGCCAAGGCCTTTCAAATGTCAGGTGCCACCAGGGCAAAAATCTTTGGACTGAAGTTAGAGCACAGTTCAACCCAAGATAGTTTTTCACATTTTTTAACGTGCCCTTAGATTGCTGAGTCTCGCCCTCTCACCACAGTTTTCCCGTATCACATTCCCAGAAGAACTGTTTTTAATGTTCCAAATCAAGGATCTCCTAAACAAATTAATAACTTTTTAGGTTCTGACAAACAGCAACAATAACAACAAAGAGGCAAGAGTCCCTAAAGGAAAGGTGGCCCAGAAGATGTCTAGGTCCATGGAATGCACAGGAGGCCCCAGAAAACATGTCTTAGGGCACACGTGTTGCATTCAGCTAACTGGGGTCAGGTAGAGAATAAATTAGAAAAGCAGGAGAATGGGTAGGATATAGTTAGACATGTTCCTTGATATGTGGGTGGTTGTTGGTTAAATGTGCTGTGGAAAACCACGGCACTGTCAGGGGTCCAGAACCTAGGACCATCAGAATAATGGAAAAAGTGCTCCCCTTTGTAGCTCTGGATAGATGTGCTTACATGTGTGCACATATCCATAAATATTCACACGTGCGATCAGGGGCTGTTCCATATGAGATGTATCTGTGTGTATGTGTGTGTGTGTGTGTATCAGTATATATAAAATATATTTAACTTTTCTGTATTAGAACGTGCTAGAACATGTGCAAATATATTAAATATATATAGATACTTAAATTATATGTGTGCATATGTGTATACATGCATATATTGTGTATATATATATGAATCTGTGTGTGTATAATCACACTACCCTTTCCTTGAAGACCCTCAGAAGTTGTAGCCTTTCCCTCTAGCTCTGTCTAGTGGAAATGAGTCAAGTGTGAAGCCTGAAAAGTGAGCTGTACTCAGGTACCCGTGGAGCATTTGGAGGGACATCATAAGACTGAGAATCCAGGGAAACTTTGCTTTAGGGTCAGGGGGTTAGATATCTGGGGTATCACACAGCTGTATTGTACCAAGGAAAGGTGCCATTTGCAGTCTCTTTGTAGGGGGGCAGGTAGCCCTGCAACGCCAGTCTTTACCAGGTGTTCCCAGGACCAGCAAACTTTTTAGAATGTGCAATGATGCTAAATACCACACAGTCCTTGGAGGGCAGCCTTTGGAGCTCACTGCTTGGACTCAGATACTGCTTGCTAGCTGTGTGACTTTGGGGAAATTACTTAACCTCTCTGTGCCTCTGCAGCCTTACTCATGCTTTGTAAATAACAGCAGTGCCTGTCTCAGGGTTACTTTAAAGATGGCATGAATCAATGCTAATCACAGAGCCTGGCACATCATCAGCTGTCAATAAATGTGAGCTATTGTTGGCGTTATTATTATTTATGCCTGCGGGCTGAGGTGTGTTTCTTCTTCCTCCAAAGGGGTCTTTGAGAGAAACATTTTCTTTCAATTAACATTCCTGGCCATCAGAGCCCTCTATAGTTGGCAAAGTCCAGCCATATGTTACCTTGGAGCAGTGCTGTCCAGTGGAAAGAGAATGGGACCATATGGGTGAGTGAATTTTCTCATAACCACATTAAAAAAGTATACATTAAAAAATAATATATTTTATTTAGCACAACTGTAATAGGCAGAATAATGGCCCCTTGAAGATGCCCATGTCTGTCCCTGACACCTGTAAATGCACTCTATTACAGGGCCAAGGCTTGAGGTTTCAGGTGGAATTAAGGTTGCTAATCATCTGACTTTAATATAGGGAGACTATTATGGATTATCTCCAGGGAGATTGTGTCAGACTTCCAACCTATAGAACTGTAAGATGACAACTTGTGTTGTTTTCAGCCAGTACGTTTGTGGTAAGTTGTTACAACAGCAACAGAAAACGCATATGCTGATATACCAAATGTTACCATTTCAACATGTAATCAACATGCAAATTATTAATGAGGTCATTTGCACTCTTTGCTTTTGCACTGTGTCTTTGAAATCCAGTGTGTATTTTACATTGACGACACATTTGATCCCAGCCTAGTCACATGCCATGTGTTCAAGAGCAACAGCCTGCTGGAGACCACTGTTCCGGGCAGCACCCTCTCAGAGCCCCACAGTAACTCTGGGTGGCAATGTTAGCAGCAGGGAAGCACAAGCAGGGCCTTCTGAATTGTGTACATGTGTGTTCCAGTCGCTGGTCTGTTGTTAACATGTTGCTCTGCCTTTAGTTTAGTGCTTGGTCAGAGCAGCCCCTTACAGGGGAGAAGATGGTTCCCTGAGCCAGGAGAGCTAGTGTGGGGCAGGAAGCTGGAGGGGTCCAAAGCAGCCCGTGCTGCACCACCCCTCCAACACCTGTGCCCTGGGGCTGTATTGACATCCCACCCCCATGGGGCATGGTTCTGTCATAACTACTCCAAGCGCACGCAGTAGCAGAAATAATTCATTCTCTTCATGTTCTCTTTGCAGCCCACTATCCCCACTCCCTCTCTCTGATCCTCTAAGTAGACAATTAGAATTAACCATTATGTTGGTTCCCTTCCATATGTGCCTCTTGCACACGCTTATGGACGTAGCCATATTATTTTGTCTTTGATTTTCATAAATGGATCATACCATATCACCCTGTAATCTACCCTTTTCCTTCAGCTTTGCTGGCCCACTCTCACCATGGTGATCTACGCAGCTCTATGTTACAAAGGGGTCAGCAAATTTTTCTGTAAAGTAAAAATTTTTGGCTTTGTGGGCCACACAATCTTCTGTCGCAACTACTTGATGCTGTCATGGGGGCATGAAAGCAGCCGTAGACAATATATGGATGAACGGGCATGGCTGTCTTCCCATAAAACTTTATTTCTGCAAACTGGCAGCAAAACAGATCTGTCCCGCCGGCCATATTTAGCTGCCTCCACTAGTTCATCCAGTTTAATTGCTGCATAGTTTTCTGCTCTTGGAATGTACCAAGATATTTTAATCCCACCCCCACCTCACTGCCCTATGAACGTTTATTAAATATCTTGTTGTCATTGCCCAGGATCACAAACGCCGCCATAATGCAGTCTCTCACACCGGTTTTACTGTGCCCTTGCAAGAGAGTTTCTCTAAGTTAAATTCCTACAGGAAAATTGCTGGGTTAGAGTGTCAGCATATTCTCAATTCAGTACCTAGAGCCAGATTGCTCTGTGAAATAGTACCAATTTAACACCCTGCCCCAGGCAGGAAAGGGCCTGTTTCCCCTTCAGTCTGTAGCCATTATGTGGGGGACCCCTTGGCCTGGTCACACGGGATGACAGAAGTGCCTGCTAGCCCAGCCCCCCTCCGCCATGCCCAGGTCTCCCGCAGTGGAGAGAGGGGCTCTGTTCTGCAGGTCACGATGGAGGAAGGGGCCAGCACTGGCTGCTCATGTTAATTCACCAACAGATGAACTTTAATTTCATCACGTCTCATTAGGCTTAATGCAAAAAACACAGTACATTTTATCTTAAAATAAAATAAAATAAAATGGAGAAAAGAAATCCATGAAACACTTGGCTTTGACACGGGCAACCCTAGGAATGATTTTGCAATGCAGGAAATCGATGTCCTGGCCTTATAACATAACTTCCAGAAGTGTGATCACCCAAAGAGATAGTTCTTCCATAAAAATCTTTGCACTTCTGTGGGTGGATAATGATTCAGGGGTCAAAGCTCCTTCACTTTAAATAGGCAACCTGGGTGGTTGTCTTGTCTCTCGCAGCTCCTGCCCATCTATGCCTGGCGCAGTGGGGTTTCCTATCGTGCTGGGGGTATCCAGGTGTGCTTTTACAGAGGGCAGTCATCATGAGAATGGGGGGGACCTCTCAGGAAGTGCAAGTTGTTTGGAGACTGAGATGATTGCAATCCAAGAGTTGAAAAATCCCCCTCTTTCTCTGTTCCTAGCCATTATTCAGTGAACAATATAATAATAATACGTAATTGAACACAATAGATAAAGATCTATATCTTCATGGATCTTACATCCTAAAGAAGCATAGACAAATAACAAACCATAAGCACAGTAAATAAATGAATAACATTCACTCGTTTATTTTTCTTGCACATTTACTATGTGCCAGGAGCTGGGGTTTCTATAACGTGGCCCCTGGACTCAAGAAGTGGACTCTATTAGGTAAAACAGATGGGTAAAAAGAAATGTGATGCGACACAAGGTGGCAATTAATCACAGTGTGCTATTATTATGCATTACCTGCAATATAGTAGGTTTCATTCACAGTGGTGGCACCAAGGGCGTTTGTGTTGGTTTCAGTTCCAGTGAGCTGGAAAAGTCCTCTTGGGCTATAAGATCCTTGGATTGGTGTCTTGAAAAATAAGTAGGATCTTTCTAAGTACAGGGAAATGGAGGAGGACATTCAGGGCAGGGGGCACGTGTAGCAATACCTGGAGGTTAGAAGGGCAGGACAAAAGTCATGCAGGTCAGGAGGAGGTGAGCGTTGGGCTTGTGTCCGAAAGCCATCGAAAGTTCTCCAAATGCTGCTTGTAGCAAATGACATCTGTTCTGAAATGTTGATAAACTACGGATTTATTTAGGGGATGGCTCTAGACCCTGAGGCCCTAGCGGGTTGCCTGACATGCGGTGAACCTTCAGTAGAAGTCTATCAAATGGAAGAGCAAATGACGGCCCAGGACGCCCTCACTGAAGATGAGTCTTCAAACACAAGACATGATCATTCCATTTCCCAAGGGGATGGTCACTTTTATATCACAAACTGTGTTTGGAGAGCCTGGCAAAAAGATGAATTGGATTTATGGTTATCTTGATGGCCGAATTCCAGCGTCTCCTAATGCAACGTGCTGCTCCTTGTTGGAGGGGCTATTTAGGGCAAATAAAAGAGCAGGGGGCAAAGGGTTCAGGGGCAAATACTCTTCATCCAAGTAACCAAGTCCCTGGGAGAGCTCTGGACCTTGTCTCCCTGAGACCAAAATCACCATGTATGCGAGTCCATTCGGGGCCAGGACTAGATACAGAGCGTGGGAGATGTCCCCACTGGTTGCTCAGCCCTGCTTTTCTACCCATTACCCTGACTGTAGACGGACTTGGTCCTTCTCACTGGCACACTCTGAGGACTGCAGCTGAGACCCTCCTTTCAGGACTTCTCACACCAGGTGTGGGGCCAGGGCCTGTGGCTTCCCTTAGTGAGCCTGGCAATTTCACCCAGGAAATGGGGATCATGTGCCCTTTTCTTCTTGGGTGGTTGTGAGGATGAAATGAGACAACACGTGGGACGTGCAGAGGACAGTGTCTGGCACTTAGCTGGAGTTCAGCCTAAGGTAGCTGCTCTCTTTCTCCCTGGCAGCCCACTGCCC